>JBBPNP010000555.1:0-12169 GCA_038090955.1 Xerocomellus intermedius
GTAATTAGGAAATAGTTGTATAGCCACTGTATGACATAAGCATTATACTAGTCTACTTAGTAAGCTGCTTATCAAATGATCTATAAGATCAATATTTGTTTTAAATGTAATAGGGGTGAACTGGGATAAGCTAGGACAGTCTGGAACAGTCTGGGGGCTACTGGACAAAGCTAGCCAGTTAGGTACCTTGCTAGGAGAGCTAGAAGGGCTGGATCCTCTGTCTAGTCCAGTCCAGCTCTGGCCAGGTAAGGGTTGGTTTGCTGATGTAGACATTGTCTGAGACTAAGGGGCACAGATAACGATGGACCTGGACAAGGTGACAATCGATGGGAGAAGTCCCATCAATCCCTTATCCAGTATATATATTGTTGGTGGTACAACGGGTGCAAACACGAGTATACATATAACTGTAGAAAACTATAGTGTAGTCACTAAAGAAAAACTACAGTAATACAAGGCCAAAATAAGGCCTGCTTATGTAAGCTACTAATGTCCTAACCCATACGAAATGACCAATTGATCTTAGTTCATGTAATGGGGGCATGTGACCGGGTAACGCAAAATACAGGATCTGGTGGGCCAAGGAGACAACAATATGAGAGAAATATACAAACAGAGGGCCCAAACTGCGCACCTGGTGGGACAGGGAGAGAACTGGCCAGAAAGGAGGTTGAAGTGCAGCCTCTGTGACCCACCAGGCAGAGTTTGAAAGAGGTGGCTGGCGAGGCAAGATGCTCCCTGGAGGCTGA
This sequence comes from Xerocomellus intermedius, assembly GCA_038090955.1. NCBI lineage: Eukaryota > Fungi > Basidiomycota > Agaricomycetes > Boletales > Boletaceae > Xerocomellus > Xerocomellus intermedius. The sequence continues at coordinate 750 of JBBPNP010000555.1, forward strand.
CTGGACCAATTAGTCTTGTGTAAACAAGCTTTAAACCCAACCAATTGACCTTAGTCCATGTAATGGAGGCACCAGGACAAGAAGCCAGCAAATCCGAGCCACAGTGGTGTGACTTTGATGATATTGATGATGTATGGCAGCTTAGGAGCTCCATGCACTGGTATAGAGCAGAGACATACAAGATGAGCCACTAGAAACACTGTATAATGGTGTTAAATTGGGAAGGGTGGGAGGGAAGTATACATATATGGTTTTGTATTGGAAGATAAGGAATTGATGGGCAAAGTGGCGAGTAAACTATGATACATTAGCAAATGGGAAATCATGAATGGACTGACCATGGAACAGGACAGCCTGCAATAATGTGGGATGGCGACGAATATAGCACTCAAAAGTGTCTGATCTCCATCGTCCAATGGCTTGGATTTGAGATGGAGGGACACCTGCAGCTGCTAGGGACAGGATATTGTGCTACCAGCATGCATGGAATGACCCCCAATGGAGTGAGGAAAGACACTATGTAACCTAGATAAGAATCAAGAGCGAGAAGGCATAGAACCATCAGATTGAAGCCATAAGTGAGGAAACAGAGCGAAATGGAAGTCATGAGACATGAGATACTTGTGAAAAAGCACAAAAGGATCAGGAGCAGTTGTGCTCTTTTGGATCACAACCTGGTCACCCTCAAACATCACATCAGTCTTGGACTGAGGGATAGAGAAGGAGAAGAAGGTTGAGTTGAGATGGACATCATGTCTTCATGAGATCTTTGAGATGGAGTGAAGAGAGGTGTCTGGTTGCATGAGCTTCCCTAAGCGCAGTAAGCCAAAGAACCCAACACAGAGTATAGTGAGGAACAATAGGTTAACATGAGACAGCGGCCTTGGGAGATGATCATAGACAAGCTTGAGATTATCTTGAGTAAGAGTTGACTTCTGGCACACAGGACCCGAGAAACGACGCATAGAGTCCTTTAGAGTGCGAACAACCAAGGGAGAGTATCTGTTAGGACGGACAGATGGATAGGAGGGCTCGAGTTCAGATACAATGCCAGCCAGATAAGAGCGAACAGAACAAGGTTTGATATGATGTGACATGAAGGTGATGTACAGCGATAGAGTGTTGACAGTGGGATCAGGGTCAAGGTGATGAAGTTGGCAGAAAGTCAGATAGGAGTTGAGAGCTGATGAGTACACAGCTTGAGTAGAGCGATCAAGCGCACACCAGAGACCGATGGAGTGCTCGACAATGAGACGCTCCATGGACCAAGCAGATCTTGCAGGCTGCCTGGCCTGGGAGGAAGGCTTGAGGCTCATGACTCGGCTGCCCCCAGCACAGGTCAAGGGGGTTGAAAGGCAGAGATGACAAGCTCAGGATGCGAAGCAGCAAGCAAGTCATTCTCAAGGTAAGATAGTGCATCAGCAATCTCGTTATGGACTCTGGGCACATGGAACACTCTAAGGTTGATGCCCTGGCTCAACACTCTGTCAACAATCTGAATCAACATCCAGTTGAATACAGGTAGTGCTGAGAGCGAGTTGAAGAGCTGGACAGTATTAATGTTGTCTGTGTGCACAGCCAGACGCTGATCCAGTAGAAGGTGAGGCGTGGCATCAAGGATAGCAGCACAGACACAGAGAGCCTCGAGGTAGAAGATGGATCCCCTCTGATGGGCGAAGATCTGATGAGCTGGTGCTTGGAACCCCTGAGAAAGAGAGGGGTACCAATAGCCCATGGCAAAGGGAGAAGTGTCACAGTAGACATGAAGAACAGAGGGGGAGAGCTCATCATAGGACCATGAGATAGAGGGGAGGAAATAAATGCCATCAGAGTGCAAGAGATGGTTGACCACCCAGGTCAATTCCCTCTCAACATCTCGATTCACCCACAAAAGGACCTTTTGGAACAGTTTTCCAGCTGTTTTGACATAAAGCACATATAATCTAGGATGAAGATGAGGATAAACATTGAGTGCCCAGTTAAGGTGACCAGCAATGCGCTGGAAGTCCCTCAAAGGGCGCCTCATGCCATAGAGAGCAAAGTCCTGAATAGCTGTGATAAGCTGGAGCTTAGACTCGTCTGACATGCGAACCCTCATGAGATTGGGATTGACCTCAAATCCAATGATGAAAAGAATGTCCCCAAAGACCTGTTTGCGCTCCTCATGAGGCAGGCCTATGAAGTCCCAAAGTTGGAGAAATCGGGTGAGGTTGGAAGGGAGGTACTTGTGATACCGCTTGTAGAAGAGCCTTTTGCCCCTCTTTTGTGCAGAGAATGAGTCATCGACATAGATATATAGAAGCTGGATGAGATACTTCATAACAGCGATTCAGATGACAAGGGACATGAACGCATGCCATATGCGCTGAGATGCATGCCCCCCAAACACATTGCAGCGATCTACATAGCGTTTGATATGGAAAGACATGACCTGCTTGATCTGCCAAAGCGGATGCATTGGCATGCGCCTGTAGGCCTTAAACATTGGCCTTTTAGAGAATGAGGTCGAGATCAGGACCCTGGCATCTCAAATAGCAAAGAGCATTGCCTAGGTCTTGGACATTGTCCAGTATGACTCCAGCGTTGTTCTTGTGCAAAATCATATTGTTCAGAGCGAACTGACCAGCACTGTGATTGGTAAGCAGGTGAAAATTGTGGCTCTCAAGCTTGGAAATCATATGAATGGGCATGCTGTACATTCCTGGAAGCAAATCAGGCCCAAAGGGCACTGAATAGTGACCAAGCTGCACTTTCTTGTCAATCTGCTCTTGCAGAAAGATTGCCTCATCTGGAATCTTTGAAGTGTGCTGGGAATTGTCCCATGTGAGAGGCCATTTCCCATAGTGGATGTTGGCAAAGGGCCAGAATCCCTCATGCAGTCCTTGACACATAGACTGCACAAAGGGCTGGTTGGGATGACTTGAGAGAAAGGATTCGAAGCAGTCAATATTAATAGGGGTAGTGATAGTGAACAGGTCAGGATGACTGTGAATGATGTCCAAAGCCTTGACATTGTCAAATTCAGAAGCAGGAGGAGAAGGCAAGGGCTCAGCAAGCTCTGTCCAGCACATAGTCCTGCTCCTGACCGCTGCAGCCGGGTTCCACACAAAGTGTCTCCTAAACTTCGAACCTCTACTGAGCTCCTGATTCAGGCTTTGACTTTGGATGGTCTGGTCATCTGTGAGCTCCCCCACACCCACTGCGATTGCAGACATGCGAGTATGGACATTCAGATGCTGAAAAACGACAAGTGCCTCTATTCCAGTTGTGGCAGGGCTCTCTGCCTCTAGGAAGGGCAGGTCTTGTGCGATGCTTTGAGGAGCCTTGCTTTTTTTCTCGGGTACTCGAACCCATACCAAATGAGGTGAGGTAAATGGTTCTGAGGTTGTCGAACCGGGCAAAGTCACTGAGGCGAAGGTGCTCTTGATTGGCTGCTCGCAGTCTGATGGCTTTATCCAAGTCAATAACTTGAGAATGGAAAGAGGGGGTGATAGAGGCAAAAAGGCCTGATATATACGCTTGGTAGGCAACATATTCTGAGTTTCTCCCTAGTAGAGTGTAAGAGATCGCTTGGATGGTCTTTCTGAATGCAATGACCTAGTCTCCATGGCTAGTGATTGCTTTGGACTGCTTTGGAACTTGAATGGAGAGTTGGAACAGCTCTCCAAGGTCTTGGGATTGTTTGGCCTCGACATCAAAGGAATAGTGGGCTCCAAGGACTTTGAAAAGGTCAACCACATATCCTTTGACAATGTTGAGCCATTGGTCTGGAGGGAAATCTGGACATCCAGGGGAGAGCAGGATCTTTCTGACCACAAATGTGCGGTCTGCTGACCAGTCATCAAGGAGGTTGAGGCACTGTTGGACTTTTGGCTCGAGCTGAGCTCAGAGGACTGAAGCGGTGCCTTTTCAAGGAAAGAGCCCCTCATTGACAGAGGCCCTGTGGCGCTTTTTTGACCCCTCTTCTGTCTCCGCTGATTTTGAGTTGATTGAGTGCTGTGTCCTCGAGTTTGCTGGGTTGCCTGAGGTAGGAATGAACTCGATATCAGGCTCTGACTCTGCCCTATTGGAGGAAGAAGTGGGTGATGAAGAAGATTGTTGGATAGGGGCTTTTAGTTTAGGGGCTCTTGGAACTCGAGTGGAAGATGCTGCTCCCCTGGGCTGATTCTCTCCAGAAGACTGTTGGATGTTGTCCAGAATGCTGATGTAGGATGAGAGCGTGCTGACAAGCTCTTCATTAGAAGGTTCATCCTCTCCAGAAGTGAGGGCTGCCTGGATCTTGAGTATGGCCTTCGTTTTGGAGATTTCTCCCTTTCTGAACTGTTTGACAACAGCAATGGTGGCCTGGACTGCTGCTGTGGCAAATCCTACAGGCATGGTATAATCTCTGTCCCCTCTATTAAGCGACTGAAAAGAGATGGTGTGGCTGGAAGAGGATGCATGCTGTGACATGAGGGAAGCAATGGAAAACAAAGTGACTGAAATTAACACAAAATACAGGATCTGGTGGGTCAGGGAGACAACAATATGAGAGAAATATACAAACAGAGGGTCCAAATTGCGCACCTGGTGGGACAGGGAGAAAACTGGCTAGAAAGGAGGTTGAAGCGCAGCCTCTGTGGCCCACCAGGCAGAGTTTGAAAGAGGTGGCTGGCGAGGCAAGATGCTCCCTGGAGGCTGACTAGACCAATTAGTCTTGTGTAAACAAGCTTTAAACCCAAGTTAACAACACTCCCCCTCAAAGAGTATGGGGAGAATCAATGAAGAAATGTAGGTAAAAAACAAAAGAATGTCTACCTTTCATATTCCAATGAATGATACTGTAAAATGAATGTCAAAGCTGTTTGACTAGTCCCAAGAATGCAGCACTCGAGTGGTTTCCTAATATGGAAGTTGCGCCTCGGCTATGTATAAGAACTTGCTGTCTTGCTGCAGGTGCTCCATCCCGACCATCCTAGAGCAGTCTCTCTGCTTCGTTGTGGCTGTGGGGTGCTCACCCAGCATCTGGAGTTCGTATTCAACATATCCAATATGCTCGATGCGCCCGCTTTGGCCTTGACGTGGCCATACAAGTCGGTAAGTCGATTTCTTCATATTTGATCATAGTGCGGGATTTGAGTCGTCCTCGATGACATGGTGGGTTCTGGAGCTCAGCAGGTTGCTTAGGATTGTTGGTTGGTGGCATGGATGGCCTAGGTACATCGCTCGTCAAGCGTTTGCGCTGTTCATGCTGAGTTGCCTTATCTTCAGCTAGCAGTCGCGTTTTGATTCATTTTGAGTCGCTGCGTGCACCGCTCATTGCGCCATCCATCTCCCCTCGTTCCACATCATATCTGTCACCTTTGACATCGGTCCAGTAGCTCCAATCGCCCTCAATGCTTCTCAATGTCTCCATATGGCCTCCTGGGTCAGTATCTCCACTCGATGAGGTTGTTTCACTGTTACCGTCGTTCATACCGCCTCTAGGGCGTTCCGGGTCACTGTGAGGGTTGCCTGGTATGACCGTTTTGTCGTCTGGCTTGTCTGGCCAGTGTTGAGTCCTCCCAGGTGAGTATTCTCAACTTCTTTGCCTCAAGTGTTTGTGCTCGCGTTTTGACGTGTTTCTAGGCTTCTTCAGCACGTTCCTGGTGTTCCGGGTTGCCTGGCTCGACTTGAGCCCTTCCAAGTGAGTATTTTCGACTCTTTTTCTTTGAGTATTTGCTGACGCGTTCTGACATGTTTCGCAGCTTCATCAGCTGCTTTCAATTGTCCTCGTTGCGTCCTTGCGCTCCCGACACGCCCCATTCCCCTTTGCTAGGCTTGACATCGCAGCTCATAGCTGCATTCCTTTTCCCCTCGAGCTCAGTGCTTGGGGGCTCATTTGGGTGGCATCAGGAATTTAACAAGTTCCTTTTTTGGCCTTAATTATGCTTTTCGCACTTGTCCGAAGTTGCGGCTCACTAAGAAAAGCACATAAGGAGAATAAGCATGGTGTGAACGAATAAGGAACTCAAATTGGTGCATTGAAATTTTTGCTAAATCTCACAACATCTTCATCACTCAAACCACCAGCACAACCAGGCTTCTACCCACGCTCTAATGAGACGACAACGACAATGACAACCTCCCCACGTGACACCCAATCCGTTGCACGCCATCACCATCATCCTCGCCCTTGCACACTGTCACCCTTGCACGCCGTCACACGCCATTACCCTTGCACACCCTTGCCCTTGCCCTTGCACGCCATCACCCTTGCACACCCTTGCCCTCACCCACCCTCGCCATTGCCCTCGAACGCTGTTGCCATTGCCCTCACATGCCGTTGCCCCCATACGCCCTTGCCCTCATATGCCCTTGCCCTCGCACGCCCTTGCCCTTGCCCGATCAAATGGGCTCGACGCCCTGGGCCACCATGCCCACACTGTGCTCGCCTCCCATCAAACAGGTGCGACGCCCTAGACCACTATGCCCACTACAGTCCCCCTCCCATCCGGCGGGCTAATATCCAACCCGAGTGCAACACCTCAACGGCCTGGACCACCATGCCCGCACTGCACTTGCCTCCCATCCCATGGGTGCAATGCCCTAGACCACCACCCACCTCCATCGCATAGGCGGCACGGACACAAGGTCACATCTATTTTTTAATGCATGTATGTAGTACTAGTTAATACCAAAATTTCCTTTTCATCCTTTTTGGCCTTGTTGGGTCCAGGAAAAGTACAAAAAAGCATGAATTAAGGAGAACAAGACAATGAGTGGCCTTATCCATCCTTTTGCTGCTTGTCACTTTTTAGTGAGCCACGACTCGGAAAAGCATGAAAAAGGCCAAAAAAGGAACTCATAAAATTCCTGATGTGCTGTGCAACTTCATCAGGTGGTGCAGGTGGTGCAAGGGGTTTGTTAGGTACATCTTCGACTGCCATTACATCGTGCTGATCATTTTCGTCAGCCATCGTCGTCGATCGCATGCGCACCAATGTGCACTCTCTTCCCCTCGATCAACATGCTGTGATGCATTGTTGATCTCTCCACCTCATCCTGCACATCTCAGTGCATCCCTAGGACCTTCCCGTCGACCTCTGTGTCTGTGCTTTCGAGCATGACGCTCTCGTTTCGTTCGGAAATGATTCCGCCACCCAGTTCGACTTTGACGTTCCCGGGTCTCATCATCTGGAGATCTGGCTTGCCGGTTGGATATGTGGCTTCCTCTGCATCATGTGGAGATTGGGATTTCCTGGTTGACAACTCTTGTTGTCGTTCACATCCATGACCTCAGCTTCATCACTGCCAGTGGACTCGGACATCTCCGCCTCGACCTCTTTACTACCTTGCTCTTGGGCGTTTGCATCAGTGGACACGCTCACTATCTCCCTCGTGCTGGTCTCGTCTGTGGATAGAATGTCCACTGAGCTGGCTTCATCATCAATGTGCTCATGCACTCGATGTTTTTGGATACTCTCCCCGACTTTAACTTTGACTTGGTGAGTGTGTTTCGTGTGCCGTTCTCGTCGGTGACACCTCCCGTTCTGACCTGGTGCCTTTCTGTGGTACGTAGCCACTTCCTGGCTGTCTCCGAGTGATGCCGTTTTGCTTGGAGTCCATTCGGCATGGGTGATTGATGTCGTGTTGTGTTATTGGGGTTCGAGTGGCTTGTTCTGCACTTGTGCAGCCACACGTGTGGTTTCATAGGATAGTGGTGAGCTTGTAGTAGTCATAACTTGGCCAAATGATTGGCTGAGTTTTGAGATCATGTCAAAAGCAGTTTTGCACTCCATTACTCACCAGTAGAGAGTATCGGAAATATTGGAAACAACAATAGGGTGTTTCAACGAGTGATGATGAGACGAAAAGAAGTGGGTACATAAGCTTTCCCATCGTGGGACACGTGCAGCTCAGCTTGGCTCACACAAGTCGCTGACTAAGCGCATGTCCTGGGACATGATGGCTGTGCTTGCTGCCAGCAGCCATGTGCGGTTGCCGAAACGCTGGCTCAATGCTGCATTGGCGAAAGGACCAGAAAGGACCAAACAACTGTGGCGGGGGGTCTCCTCACCACATTAAGGTATGTGGAGGACGTTGGTGGTGCGCTAGGACGAACAATGTTGAGTGTCGCAGCACCTTGCCAAGATTCTTGTCAGTATTCAACCGTGAACTACACCATACGTAGTTCCAGTGGTTCTGAGTTCTGATCTTGGGACTCCCATTCCGGAACCCCTGCCAGAAAGTTCCCATACCCTTTTGGACTTGGAAGCTTAGAGCTATTCTCAGAATCACCGGAACCACTTCTGGAAAGTTCCCGCACCCTTCTGGACTCGGAAATGTCGGAATCATCGGAAGCACTTTAGCTCATATGTTCACTTAAACCTTTGACTTCTTTTGTTACAGCACTTATTACTATATATTATAACTTTCATTCAGGTTCATCAGGTGACCTATGTAATACAAGTATACCTCCACCCATAGTATATATATACTTATCCTACTTACAAGCACCTCAGTCGGCTTTGTCCATCTAAGACAGCGGCTGAGCTCTGGGCAACTCCTGTCCTTTCTTAGATTTTGTCAATCCTTAACTGTCCTCACTTCCCCCCCACAGCCGCATCATCTCGCCTGCCTGCCTCGTGCTCGACTTTGGCGAGTTGGAGGCAGCCTCGGACCCATCACTGCCTCAACGGACCTGCCAGTGACAGTCAACACGAGACGACCTCACCTCCTTTCCCCCTCCCTTCCCCATTTTACGTGCCTGAGGGCACCTGCACCCTGCCTGACTCAGATTGGCATGGGTTTGCGCTCGATGGACTTAATCACCCACGCGAACCACTTAAAAGCACCCCCGGCTTGCCTCCTCTTCCCCCCTTTATGTGCCCGAGCGCACCTTCAGCACTGTTTTCACCCCAGGAGTCAGAACGCTGGGCCTGGTCTCAAAACTCAGTCTCCATTCATCAATCGGCAACGATGTCATCAAAAAAATTGAGCAGGAGGATGAGGAGGCAGTGCAGCACCTCAGGTACATCCCATATGCTGGCGTGAGGTGCTGCCTCATGCCATCGCTGACCAGCATGCTTTGTTTCAGTAGGCCACCTCCCCCCATTCACATCGGTCCTCCGAACAGACATAGGCCGTTTTGACCCTGGCTATGCTGTCCGACTTTGACGCTGCCTCCCTCAGCTCTGCGACAGGGCCCAGCTCAAGTTCTGGGTTGACCAAACGAACACTGCCATCGCCAGGAAGGTACTTACGAAGTCGGGCAAGGTCGACGACCTCAGGCAACGACTGGCTGTGCACTATCACCTCAACCTCACTATGGCACCACTGGCAGCTGCAGCCACTGCTCCCAGCCTGTCATTGACTCTCAACATCCAAAACCACCAGTGGAATGCCCTATGCAATCTGGGGGACGAGTGGGAGGAGTGTACACGGATAAACAAACCGTTCCTGCTCTGCACTGGTACATTGTTCCCGGATAAGCACGAGCTGGTGAGCAGCTGATTTTGGAGTGGAAACTGACGATGTGCTGTGACGCCGTCACTGTGTAGCTCAGACCAACAGCCTTCATCGAGTATTGGAGGAGGCTCTGACCCCTGCAACCATGTCTGAGTCAGTACTCGGCTGGTTGCCTTCAGCTCACTCCATTGTCACCACCCCGGAAACCACACCAATGATGACACCTGCTGTAGGCATGTCGGCAGTTCCATCATCGATGACAATGGGCCCTCCTGCTCAGTCTGATGACCACACTGTTCTGCAGGCATGCCAATTGGAGCTCGATGCACTCTTCCGTGCAAGCTTACTGTGTGAGGTTGTTGAGCAGGTGGAGGAAGGTCGAGTCCAGCAAATCTGGGACAAGTATGGTCCCCGCAAGGTTGTCCACCTCAACCACTCTGGAAAAATATCAAGGGCACTATGAATTGGCGGGAGTGGCTGTATGTCCAACTTGAGAGAGAGTTCACTGGTAACAAGGAGCGCTTCTTTGGTTTCTTCACTCACCAGTCCAGTGATGGCTCGGAGTTGGCATCATCATCAAAGGGTAAGTGCAAGGTACATAAGTGGTGAATCCCTCTTTTCCTTGCACAAGGTGGTTGAGGCGAGACAGGGATTTGGCAGGGGAGATGTTGAGAGAAGTGTACAGAGATGATGGTGGGGACTTCTCTAAAGTGATGTGGCATGAGCATTGGAGGTCAATGAATAGTTGGGAGGTCTAGAGAACCTTGGGCATGGAAAAGATCAATTGATTGAATTGGGTTTTATCTAGTATATACATAAGAATGGCTCGGGAGTAGGAGGAAAGTCTGGATACCGACCTAGAGACGTATCGATCTCTACATCCACCGGGGGCTTAGCTTCTAACTGTCCCCAGTCAGGTAACTGTGCCACGTCAGGCTGGTGACAATGCGGAGTTTGAATTTTTGGGGTATATAGTCCGACACACGTCGCTCCTTCGGGCTTCTCTCTTTCTCCATCTACCATCATGTCGCAATTCCACTCCCGCCTAGACAAATACCGCAACCTTTCCGACGCTGGTACCGCCCATTGCCACATGACCCGCCGGGCTTTCAAGATCGAGAACGAAGTGCTAGAGTCCATGGCTCGGGTGGTACCGGACGACAGGGACAACCTGATAGAGGAGCAGAATCAATGGATGGAGGTATTTCAATCAAGAATAGTGCGTATCCGAGCGTCTGTTGTCGACCGGGCTAACGTATTACCCACAGGAGTCCTGGGAGTCGAGCAGGCGCGCAGTGGACCAGCTCGGCCTCGACACCAAGCTGGAAGACGCGGTTGCCACCGTCATCGCGGACGCGGAGCACGTACTGGATGAGTGGACCAAGAGGAGGAGTATGCTGCCACCATTGGGGGAGTCGCCTCACGGAGCTCAAGACGCAGCGATGGAGGTGGAAGACGCCGAGCATGCAGTGGTACCGGCAGCGGAGGGTAGGGGAGCGTCATCCGAAGCGCGGTCAGCCACGTCGTCCGTGCGCAAGGTAAGTGGTATCATCCCTCTGCAGTTGCTCGGACTGACCATGGGCTAGCGGGGGCGAGCTCCCGAAGATGAGGATGCTGGCAGCGATGCCGGCCCGACCAAGAAGAAGGTGGGACCACTGGGCCGTTACGTCGGCTGCGAAAATGTGTGCGACGCTTGTGAGAACGCAGGCCGCGCGGACACATGCGCGTACGGGACCGGCGCGGCGTGCGCCGACTGTCAACACACCAAGACCAGGTGTAGCCACGCACAGGGGCGACGCAGGCCATGGAGGACGGAGGCGGAGCACGGGGCCAAGGTGCACAAGGGTGAGTCACCGTTCCAGCTCTTTGAGCTACTACTGACCGACTTCACAGGTGGCCAACCAGTACGGGCTTCAGCTAAGGCGGGCTCGAGCAAGCGGCAGCCCTCTCCCGTCGAGCTGGACGAGGAGGAGTCCGAAGAGGAGCCGGTC
>JBBPNP010000556.1:0-12093 GCA_038090955.1 Xerocomellus intermedius
CATTCCCCCCTCCCCCCCAGCACCCCCCAGCACTTCCCAGTCTGTCATGGCCTGGGCCATACTAGCAGATCTGGGACCTTAACTATAGACAAGGGTTAGTTTGCTGATGTTCTTTGGTGAGTCAAGCTTCCCCGGCAACAGCACAGGATCATCCTGTCCCTGTTCTCAACCAGCAGGTTCCTGTGTATGCTTTCACTGGCACATTCTATTTCTCAGTTGGTTGATTCCCGAAGTATCCAAGCGACTGCGGCCAACCTGCAGGTATGATCCTGTCCTTGACTCCGTCGCGCACCGGTGATCTAAATTTGCCTAGTCGGGAGTATTCATGATTGTGTGCAACTTGCTTGTCGTCGTCACCTACGTTTGCCGAGTTTTCCTGAGAGTCCTCCGACGAAGAGCTCCCATCTAGGTCGGATCCTCAGACGATGACGATTTCACCACTCCACCCCCTAGAAGCAGAAGCAGGACCTCACGACGGTGGATTTGGAGTCGCGTCACACGAGCATCACCGGGAAGGGCGATTGCTTTCCTTCGGCCGTTCACCCAACCAGAGGGAGCGAACCGGATCGGCGAATTCCCAGAGGGACTGCGAACGTGTGTCCTGGCCACGGTGCTGGTGACTTTGCGTTGGCGCTTCGCGACGCGCTGATATAGCATTGTACAGATTGGCATTCATATCGGACTTTTGGCCCCTCGACGACATATAGATACCAAATATTTACGCTCTTTTCCACCTCACGTATCTATCGACTTCAACAGGCTGTATTATGTATCCCGTTGCACATACGCACCTCAAGTTGCGGCGACTGTGCAAACGGACGAGTTGATACAGATCCCAACCAACACCACAACCAGACCACAAGGGACTGGGTCCATGTTCAAGTCTACGACAACCTTGAAGATCGTGCATAACACCACACAAGAACTTGGGCGTATAAATTTAAAGATGATTGGGTCTCGTAGTACGCGTCATTTCAAGTCTCTGCGTCGTAATTTTGTGGGACACGTAAGGGACCCCGATGGGCGTCGACGCGTCCCTCCAGCAAAGGTAGGGGTCTAGTGCAGCGGATTGAGTCCGAAATCACAGATAGCCATTCGGCGCCGAAGCTATGTGAGTGGACGTCCTCCCTATCGGAGGTGGTGACATTGTGCATAGATGATGATCATGTACTGCCTCCCACGATCCACGTAAATTCCCGTTGATATAGCGTTCGAAACAAGCATTCTACGATGTCATGCACATATCCATAAATTACTACTCAAGACATGGCTATTCCTCCATCCAGGGAAATCTATGTCAGAGTTCATTCAGCACACCACCATTCAACCAGTCAGAAAAAGGGAATTGTCGAACTTACGCATTGACCTGGACAAGGTAGCGTCAGAAAAGTAACGTCCACTTGCAACGAACGATGTACGCACCAGTTACATAGTGTGCTTCCTTCGAGGCAAGGTAGCTGACGAGACTTGCAACATCTTCCGGCTGTCCGTCAACCTGAACGGGTTTCCTCGAGATGTGCTTCCGGTGAAATGAGTACAGAATCGGCATGTTAAACGAGACAGCTTACGCTCGTGAACCAGCTGACGGATTCCTTATCTGCATTCGCAGCCATGGTCTCGCTCAGCCACTTGTCCGCTGTACAAACTAAGTACCGACACAACGATCAGACATCGTGTCCAACACTCACTCAATGGTGTTCGGATCAGACCAGGTGCGTATGAATTCACGGTGATGCCGTATCGCCCAAGTTCCAGCGCTGCTCCAATCAGAAATGCGTTCGAGAGTAAGACGACATGGTCCTCACCAGCTGTCTGTGTGAGGCCCCTGATGGCCCACTTGCTGGCAGAGTAGGGAGCACCCAACGGAAATCCCAGTTTTCCCGCAACGGAGCTGGCGCCAATTATCCGTCCACCGCGGCCTTGCTTGATCATCTGTTCCGCCGCGTATTTGTAACACAAGAAAGGACCGCGCGCGTTGACGGCCATGATACGTTCCCACGCATCTAACTCGGCTGCAGTACGCCATCGTTTCAGTGCAAGGTACGAGAAAGCTAGGCAGTGACCCACTCGATATCAGGGGCGCCATATGGGCAATGCCCGCATTCGCTACCATCTGTCGAGAAACGCAATTAAGGAATTCGAGTCCCCCAGAAAGTACTTACGACGTCCAGACCCCCGAGTTCTTTGACCACCTCCTGCACCATGCCTTTCACTTCCTCTTCGGCGGTCACATCTGCAGGGACTAAAAGCGACTTTCGACCGAGCTTTTCTACATCATCGGCGACGGCACGCAGCTGGTCACGTTTGGACGAGACGTCGTTCAAAGCGATGTCGAAGCCATCCTTGGCAAGACGGAGGGCGATACCACGTCCAATACCTTGGGCGGATCCAGTGATGAGAGCAATCCCTTTGGTGACTGACATGAAGCTCTAGGGTGTGGGTGAAAAACTGCGGTGCGCTCATTCGGTCGAAGCGGTCGACCTTCTTATCCTTTGCGGTAACGTTGTAGCCGGTGTCACTCAGGTGCTGGCGGGTACTCAGCCTGTTTCACTAGATGTCACTGCAGTGTAGTGCAGTGCACGATTTCATGATCATGACACTTTTTTGATGCAGCAGATTTTTGCATCCGACTTTCATCTGGCATTGCTATGGATGCAGCCCTGTAATGGCGTTCGGTTTGCTGATTAGTAGCAAGTACTAATCGAGTCGCATCATTCCTCATATCAGAATGCACGTACCTGACGTTACGCCGCGAGCCCGCCAGAGGTTCCCTTCCCTCCAGGAATAGACTCAGCATAGGAACTTCAGCCCTCGACCACCAGGAAGTAAATCCGTTTTGCCACTGCGCGTCCTCCACTCGTGATTCTGAAACATAACTCCGGGCTGCGGTACTTAATTTGTCAAGCGATAACGATTGGATGCCAGTGTGTCAGTGGCGTCGTCGAGGTAAAGCTGAAGCTGATGGTACGTACCAGGAAACAGAGCAGACGTTACGGTTGACGAGGGCGTACCCCATTCGGATCCGCCTGACGTGGTGACCAGACTTCTAGTTGCCGATGCCATGCCACAACGCCAGTAGACATAGCATACTGTCGTACATGATCACGGGCAATCAAAAGAGGTATAATTGGTAAAACGAGGGGCGGCGCACGTCGGCAGATTCGACAGAAGTACAGCCCCATCAGAATATGTGACTATGTTTCCGAACAAGTAGCCCATGCACTCGTGAGCGTGAATGGATAGAAGGTGATAGGAAACGTACGGACGTACTTTGTGAATATCCGTTAAGGGAACTCAGGATGATCGACACGGCTACAATTTCACACACGATCCGGTACCAGACATACATACTGTACTATAACGGGCTTGCACCATAACTTGAAGGGGGTCAGTAATGAACGGAGGAGCCAAGTTCGTCGAACACACGTTGGATCAGGAACAATGCAAGATTACCCTAATGGAAAGAAGTACACTTTACCTTGAAAAAAGTGCAAGGGAGGAGGGAATGCATGATCAACATTTACTCGCAGCTGTGGAGGGTATGGTGACAAAAGGGGAACGTACAACTGTCATGTCATTAACATGGAAAATGCAAGTAAATGTCCAAAGACCTACCACTTCCCGAGTTTGGACTCCTCCAAGGAAAGCTATACTAAGCTCAGCGAGGGTCGTCCACTGTAGATAATTCTCTACTCATCATATTCAAGCTAAATACATCGGGTTGAGTAGTGCCACGAAACAGAGATCGTTCATAAACTCACATGGCGAGTGCATCACCGATGTAATGGATCTGGAGCATGACGTAGGTTCCCTCAAAGGATACAAACGCAAGGCGGGTCGACATACCAGCATTAGTCAATACTTCCGAAACAAAAGCGGTGGTTCTACCAGAAGAGACAGCGACAAGAATTCCAAGTCAGAATGCTTATACATAATCGACCTGATTAATTGACGATCAGTCCATATGCCAGGCAGCCACAGCACAGATGCTTACCTCTCGATTGAACGTGATGACTGCACGATCAACGACAATATCGAGGTCACAGAGCGTATGGTACTTGCCAAGCTTGGGCATATATTCAATTCTTATAAATTGGGATATTTGGGTCTCGTAGTATGCGTCGTACCAAGTCTCTGCATTGTAATCCCGTGGGACATGTGAGGGACCTTGATGGATGTCCCTCGGCAAAGGTAGGGGTCTGGTGCAGCGGATTGAGTCCGAAGCCATAGATAGCCATTCGGTGTCGTAGCTATATGAGTGGGCGTCTTCCCAAACGTTGGACCATGTCCAAGACGGGTGATATGGTGCATCGATGATCATGTGCGAGGGAGTGCCCCCCACGGTCCACGTTAACTCCCGCTGATATAGCATTCGAAACATACATGAGATCATTCCACGATGATGTATATATCCTTAAATTACTCAAGACATGGACATTCCTCCATCCACGGCAATCTATGTCAGCAGTTCATTCAGCGCATTGCCATTAAACGAGTCAGAAAAACGACTTACACATTGCCCTGGACAAGGTAACGTCAGAAAAGTAATGTCCACTGCAACGAACGATATACGCACCAGTTATGAAGTGTGCTTCCTTCGAGGCGAGGTAACTAATGAGCCTTGCAACATCTTCCGGTTGTCCCTCAACTTGGACGGGTCTCCTCGAGATGAGCTTCCGGTGAAATGAGATGAGTACAGAATCAGCGTGGTAAACGAGACAGCTTACGCTCGTGAGCCAGCCGACGGATTCTTGATCCACATTCGCAGTCGCGCTTGCCCACTCGTCCGCTGTACAAACTAAGTACCAACACAACGATCAAATATCGCGCCCAACACTTACTCATTGGTGTATGGATCACACCAGGTGCGTATGAATTCACGGTAATGCCGTATCGGCCAAGTTCCAGCGCTGCTCCAATCAGAAATCCATTCGAGAGTAAGACGACATGGCTCTCACCAGCTGTCTGTGTGAGGCCCCTGACGGCCCACTTGCTGGCAGAGTATGGAGCACCCAAAGGAAGACCCATTTTTCCCGCAACGGAGCTGGCGCCAATTATCCGTCCACCGCGGCCTTGTTTGATCATCTGTGCCGCCGCGTATTTGTAACACAAGAAAGGACCGCGCGCGTTGACGGCCATGACACGCTCCCACGCATCTAACTCGGCTGCAGTACGCCATCGTTTCAGTGCAAGGTACGAGAAAGCTAGGCAGTGACCCACTCGATATCAGGGACGCCATATGAACGACGCCCGCATTCGCTATCATCTGTCGAAGAACGCAATTAGGGAATTCGAGTGCCCGATGCAGTACTCACGACGTCCAAACCCCCGAGTCCTTTGACCACCTCCTGCACCATGCCTTTCACTTCCTCTTCGGCGGTCACATCTGCAGGGACTAAAAGCGACTTTCGACCGAACTTTTCTACATCATCGGCGACGGCACGCAGCTGGTCACGTTTGGACGAGACGTCGTTCAAAGCGATGTCGAAGCCATCCCTGGCAAGACGGAGGGCGATACCACGTCCAATACCCTGGGCGGATCCAGTGATGAGAGCAATCCCTTTGGTGACTGACATGAAGCTCTAGGGTGTGGGTGAAAAGCTGAGGTGCGTTCATTAGGTCGAAGTCAACCTTTTTATCTTCTGCGGAAACGTTGCATCTGATGGCGTCGCCATGCAGTGGTTTACAAGGGCAAGAGAACATCGAATGTGTGTGATGGGTGATTCGTCGAGAACGGCACTGCATACCGAGGCTGTAACGCCATAGTGGAAGTATCTCCCTTTGACTCTTTGGTCCGACTAGGAAGCTGTAGTATCGCCGAGGTCATACGTGTCAGGACTTCAATGGTAGCATCACGGGAATTCACATTGGAGTAGAGGCGGTAGACCTGAACAGCCCAGGGAATTAAGGCAGATTGTCCAGTATTCGGACATGAATACCGGGTATGCATGCCAGGTGTGATATCTACATCTAGTAGAATACTTACTATTCAGAAAAAGCGTGGGAATGACAACAGTGACCAGTCTTGAAGTCATTCACCTTCCTACTCGTCCTCGCGACCCCGAGCAGACCAGCAATTAGCACAGATCATCCAATGCTGCGCTCCACCGACATACCAATCAAGTGTGAAGACCTTCCATCATCTTTCCCGACAACTCAACGGCATGGAGACTGTGATACAATACCTCACTCTCACTTTAGTGGAAGTTGACATATCCAGTATCATGGGAAAACATATGGATGTCTGTCAGCAACGACCAAATGTCTCGCACCAACTTGTACTTACCCGCGACCGCGGAGAACAAAAAGGGACACCTTGTGAACAAACTGGTAATTAATATGTAGCCTTGAGGGAAACCCTGTCAGTTGGTTCGTCGTGGCTGCTATCCTTCACTCTGAGGACGTCAACGAGCGAAGATCACATCCTTCGAGAACGGCTTCCTGTCGACTCTCTGATCCCCACTCTCGATGGATCTCTCGAGTTATCAGAGACGCAAATCAAGTTCCTGATTCATGCGATCCGTAACTTGAATCCGGAAGCCGTCAACGCGGGGGCGAAGATAAAAGAACGGGTCCTCCAGGTTCAGAGCAAGTGCGTCGTCCAATTCATGCATTGCAGTTTGCCGAGGGTGTCGCTGACCTTGGATGGCTTCTCACAGTATAGTGTGTTATGACGACGTCCAGTATAGCGTTCTCGTCGGACGTTTTAAATGCTGCAGTGAGATCTACCCGTGCATTCGCAGATTTCAACGTGTTTCTCTCTTCGTATCCGAACACGATGCGTTCGCTCACGTCTTGAAAGTGGGTCAAAGTGCCGGACAAGCCAACGCACCCTTGCTTCTCGACCTTGGCTGTCGCAGTCGAAGTTAGTTTCGCATGGAGCCAGCGAGTGAGTAGGTGTAGATCCGGGTACGGAGATGATGTAATGGAGCGTCTGTCGTGGCACTTGTGGCAGGTACGCGGGATGAAGAGACCCGTGGTCCGTGGAGACGCTCGGGTGTGGTCTTGGAGGATCGAAGTGGCGACACCCTATGCAGCATCTCTGGTTCCCCAATTGATCCTCAAAGCCTCACACCCAGAGATGGTTTTGTTTCACATATGTTATACAGAACGCTATATGAATCAGTGTGGTTCGTTCTCCATTAGTCGCATCCAGTGGTCCAGGTACGACGATTTTTGAGCTGATGAAGTTGGCGATATAATTAGCTTATGTATATCAAATTATAGCACTTTGATGGCGCCGCCTCATCATGCCATCCTGACGTCGTCGGCCGACCTAAGCCGGTAACTGAACCCCTTATTTCTGTCACGCCCAGCAGGATTTTACGTCACAAAAGGATCGTCCGTAATAATGGACCTAGTCACCGGTCTAGTTATGGTCAGGACAGCGCAAGTAATACTGATCACGTCGGATCTTGTCGCAGGCTTATCGGATCCTGGTCGTTTTGAGTTGCGGTGATCCCTGACACCACTTGATGGGCTTGTCGTTCCCGCTGTTGCTGTCGTTCTTGTTTGACTAGGGCACGTCGGTCGACGACCTGGAGATACAGTGTACACAGAAGTGAAGGTTACAACGTTGAGTAACCGGCTTTGGTCGGCCGGCAACGTCAGGTGGAGCTCCGCATCAATGATGCGGCGATCATCCAACTTCAAATATGCCTACAACTTGAACCGCCACATAGAATGGAATACAATCAAGTGACTTTGCCGACCGCCGACCCCAGTAGGCCTGAAAGGTGTAACTCGACTGAGCTAACGCGCCGCATTGTTTAATCTCGCGCAAGATACGTGATCAACCTAGCCAGTGAAGGCTTATCGTCGGTGTTGTCGTATCAATCAAACTCCCCGGGTCCTACTCACGTACGCACGGACTTGTTTCGTCGTACTATGCTGGTTGAGGCTAAGAGACAACACATTGTGCCCTTCATGAACTAGGCCAGATTCGGGGAGCCGAATACTGCATAAAATCCCGATCACAATGGGAGTTCGTTGTTCCTTTTTTTTCCGTGCCTCTCTTTCTTGGCGGTACATCGTTCACTTGCGCAAATTGAAAATAACGCTCGACATTCTCTGACAACACTTCATGACAACGCACGACACGGAGCGCAGTCCGCTCCTCGCAAAGACCAAGGCGAGCGAAGACGGCCCGCTCGAATGTCACGAGATCTCGTGTACAACTCGCTATGCCATCCTCGCTGCCTTGTGGGCGGGAACCTTTCTCTGTGTGAGTCGCTCCTCGATCCGTGTACGTCTTGTCGTTGACGGGTGTTCAGAATCTGAACCGTACGTGGTGTTGCATGAGGCGTTGGTTGTGATCATTTCAATGACCGTTTGAACTTCCTTCCAGTGACGATGGTGGCGACGCGTAGGATACTTGACAACGCTCGACGTGTTCGTCTCTGACGTGTACGACCCACAGTGTTGCCCTCTATCACGTCTGAATTCAAAGAATCCAACCAAGCCAGCTGGATTGGTACTTCGTACGTTCCACGCTTAGCTTCATCCCTGTTCGCCTACCCACAATCTTGTTAGCTACCTGCTCTCCACCTGCACTTTTACACCCCTCTATGGGCGGCTCTGTACCATCCTTGGACGACGCGCTGCTTGTCAGACCGCTTTACTAGCGACCGCCCTTGGCACGCTTCTGTGTGGGATATCCGGCGGTATGGTCGAGTTGACCGTCGCACGATTCGTACGTATATCTTGCCACTTCTCTTCGCCTCGGGCACGGACGCCGAGACGCGGATATCGGATGTCTGACGTGGTCTCGTAGATAGCCGGTATGGGCGGCGGTGCCGTCCAATTGCTCGCCATGTAAGTCCGTTCTCCGTCTAGACAACCCAGACGCTCTCATCATCCCCAACGATCCAGGATTGTCACTGCGGACATGTACAGCATCCGAGTGTGTTCACAGCCTCTCATTTCACATGCAGGCTGTTATTTATGACCGATGACCATTATTCAGGAACGCGGACTACCGCAAGCGTTCAACAACATCTCTCAAGGAGTAAGTTCGCCCTGGCATGTATGTCACGTTTCTGATGGCCGCGTGATGTAGCTTGGCTTGGGTCTCGGTGGTCCCATTGGCGGCGTTTTGAGCGATCTGTACGTTGTTCCTACTTGGGGTGTAGGTTTGTTTGAACCAGGGCTAACTGTGATGGAGGTTTGGATGGCGGATCGCGTTCTTGTGTCAGGTGCCGCTTTTTGTCCTGGTGACCATCCTCATCACGAGTACGCTGCGTTATGTGACACCAGTGAGTGCCTCGTCTCAGTCGTGTCGGTATGGTTAAAGGCATGTTCCGCAGGGTCAAGGTCAGAGCACAAAAGAGGTTTTATCCAGAATCGATTTTGGAGGTTGCATCTCCCTCTTCTTGATGGTCAGCGTGATTTCCTGCATGCCCCTCGAGCTCGTGTGACTCGTTTCGCACTAGATCGGATCCTCACTTACATGGCTCAGCATGAAATTCAACGAAGATCTTCCCGTGCGTTCGTTCCTCCCGCTCGCTTTCACTTTCGCTCCCTTACATCCTTTGCAGTGGACAGACACCCAAGTTATCGTCCCGTTGATCCTCTCCCTCGTCTTCCTTGCCCTCTTCCTCGTCATCGAATGTGTAATCGCACCCGAGCCCGTCCTTCCGCCGTGTCTCCTGCGCGAAAAAGTGCCCATCCTGGTCGGGCTGAGCAACTATTTCGTGTCGGTGTGCAATTTCTCGGTTATGTATTTCATTCCGCTGTGGTTCCAGACGGTGTCTTTGAACAGCGCGTCCATTGCGGGTACGTTTCGTCTCTACCATGGGATGGGTTGACGCTGACGTTGTCGGTTTCTGTCGTACATAGGTCTGCATTTACTCCCGGATAGTCTCGCCATGGGTCTCGGTTCGTTGTTCGCTGGGTACGCCACCTTCTCCTTTTCTCCTTCCCATTGCACCTCGTCTCATCGCGTGACTCTAGCTGGCTTATGCACCGCACGGGCAAGTACAAGACCATCAACCTCGTGTTTGGCATCCTCCCGTTGTGCGGCGTCGTCCCACTCATCTTTTTGCGGGAAGACTCGGGATTCGTGCAAAAGTGGTTAAGCGTCGTGCCGATCGGGTTTGGGAACGCGGTGGTGTTTCAGACGGTGTTGAGTACGTCCTCCCTCTGCACGCGTGCGTGTGACGGATCGCTGATGTGTTTTGCTTGGGATAGTTGCGTTGCAGGCGCACTTGTCGGGTACGTGTCGTCGCGTGTCGTAGAGGAGCAAAGGAACGGAGTGAAAGGGAACGCTGATGTGTGATTTTACAGAGTCCCAGATGGCGTTTGGAACGGCGTTTGGACAGCTGTTTAGAGGACTCGGTGAGTCCTAGCTTCTCAATGATGGCTGGAGCCTCGTGGGAGCCATATACTGGAGTATTCACTCTGACGTGATGCGTGTATAGGACAAACGTCTGGCGTCGCCATCGCCTCTGCCGTGTTCCAATCCCGGCTCGACACCGAGCTGCGTCGCCGTATTCACGTGCCCGACGCTGAAAAGGTGCGCAGCGTGTACTTTTCGTCGCTGGTGTGTGGTGCTAACGAGCGCTCTTTCTTTCCCAATTCGAAATCATCACGAAACCAAAATGACGACGCAACCCCACACCCGAACGAAAACGAAAACGAAAAAAAAGATCATCACCGCCATCCGGCACTCTCTCAGCCTCGTCAAGGCCCTCCCAGACCCGCTCCAGCGCGAGGCGCGGGGTGCGTACGCGGCGAGTCTGAAGACGGTGTTTATCGTTGCGGCATGTTCGACGTTGACGGCGTACCTCGTTAGGTTACCGGTGCGTGCCCCGCCCGTCTTTGTTTTGCGTTTTCGTTTATCCTTGCTGACGTTGACGCGAATGCGTACTAGATTCCGGAAAAGGCGATGGAGGAGTACGACGACGACCGGTGTGGAGCGGCCGATTCCGAGTCTGAGACGGACGTGGATGGATGCGCGTCGCGATGAGGGCCGTTCACCTCAAGGTGCCGACGCACGGGGTGACAGTGCTATTATAAGAATAGTGTGTCGTCCTCCACCGACGTTTGGTGGAGAAGGCGGACTCTGCGTTGTGCGAGTGACATAGTCCCTTGTGGAGACGCGAGGTGCATCGTACCGAGTAGCAGCATCTCGGAGTAGTGGTACGATACCACACTTCGTTGTACGTACCGAGGACGGTCGTCATCATCAACCATGTACATCACAGATGTGTACCAACAATTATTCATGATATTCGTCGATTCGTATCTTCAGTTTCACGCAAAGACGAAAGGATCAAGATGAGATCATAAATAATACAGTAGTACTATTACATACAGCGATGCGATTTGCAAAAAAAAAGCGAGGAGAGCATACATATCGAGGGAACGGGTGCATAGACAATGTTTTTTTTTTAATCATACTCGTCTGCATAGGGCCATCGTGCATAAGCATTTCTCCCGTCCGAACAAGGTCGTGGTGTCGTAGGGCAGACATTCAAACAAGGACACGAGCGTCCAAGTCCGATGCCGACGTGGGACGTGGCGCACATACATGGCCGGCGGCAACACTCGCAGGAAGGGGACCAGCCCCTCTTGCGAACGCATAGTCATGTCATCCCCGAGAAAAAGAAAGCGAAGGAAAGAGAAAAAAGACGGAAACGCTCTACAAGAACCCGACCATCTCGACCATCTCCCCGACCTCTACCATGCCATTCAGGGCTCTCCCCTCCCGTTTCGCGCGTCTTGCCGCCTTGAAATCCGACCCGCCGATTTTGGAGCCTGCGGCCATTTTTTGGCGGGGTCGAACGAGGCCGGTGTCGTCGTTGTCACGTGAGCACGAGGCGAGGTGCGCGGGGATGGCCGGGACGGGCGGCAGAGCCCCCGCCTGATAGACGTGTTTTTGTCGCGTCCGGGGCGGGCGGGGCGAGTGTACGCGTACGCGCGCGGAGAGGGTGACCATGTGTACGCTCTCGTCGGAGCTGATGGAGAAGGCGAGCGAGCGGGTGTCGTCTGGTTGGACGTGGGCGGGGAACCGTGTGCGTCCGCGGGGTGAGCGCTTGGGCGTGGTCGTGGTCGTAGATGTGGACGTGGCGGTCTTGGGCGTGCGTGGGGTGG
>JBBPNP010000557.1:0-12091 GCA_038090955.1 Xerocomellus intermedius
TGATGTCATGATAAGAGATAAGAATGACGTCATAAGTCTAGACCTAAAGATAAGAGATAGCTTATCTTGATAAGGTGAGTAATATGAATAGCGTAAAGATAAGGTCATAGACCGTTCTAGAATCTGACTCTGGTATCAGGATAAGAATATCTGAATAAGAAATACCAGGATTCTCAACAGAGACATTGGACTTCATTGGGCAGCAAACAGAAGTATGGGAGCTCGAGCGGTTCACTCAATATTTGTGGTTGACCCGTTACGTGATGAGGCACAGTAAAGACGACACGTCGTCGATCTGGGCGTGGGGGAGGTGGTGCAACGTGGCCCGTGGGAAGAAGTCGCGGTGTTGATCGAGGGGACGCTTCTCCGAGAGACACGCGTACGGAATTCGTGAAGCGCTCCAGGTGCGTCTGCGTATTTTCACGCAGTTCCTTTTTTCTGACGAGGTTGACGATTGGGGACAGTCGTTTGATCTGACTGAGTTGGAGTTGGATCAAGCAGAATGCGTGGTTGGCGAGTGGTGTTTAGGGGGACAACGGGTTGGACGTGCCAGGGGTATGCCTGCCTTCTTGGGTGAGTCACGTCGTTTGCAGCGTCGGCCCCCCTTCCACACATCGTGAATGGTTTGGTTAGGCCACGAAAGTCAAAGTAATCACTATGTACTCCGATACAGGACATTAATCGATCAAAAAAAAAAAAAAAAGGCCACGAAAGCGCATGACGGTCTATTTCTCTCCCCGCCAGCTCTCGTTCTCACTCCCAATCGTGACACCGGCGCGGCTGACGGGCGTGCTCACAGACACGCTCGCGCAGGTCATGGTGCCTGCCAACAAGAGTTTGGATCAGTTTGGAGGTGATCAGTAATCC
The DNA here is from genome assembly GCA_038090955.1 of Xerocomellus intermedius. Lineage (NCBI taxonomy): Eukaryota > Fungi > Basidiomycota > Agaricomycetes > Boletales > Boletaceae > Xerocomellus > Xerocomellus intermedius. The sequence goes on from JBBPNP010000557.1 coordinate 868, forward strand.
GAAGATTCAAGTGTTGGTGCCGACGTTGTTCAAGGCGCTCGTGGATCCAGGAAAGACGACGAACGCATTGTCAGCGTTACTCAAGACGTCCTTTATCCACTATATCGATCATTCGTCGTTGGCGCTCGTATGTGTTTTGTGTTCCCTTGAGTGTCAGAGGAGACTGACGCGCGCGTTGGTAGGTCACTTCGAGCGCGGGTTGAGAGTGTGGGACAGAGGGCAAGAAAAATGCAGCGCAGATCGTGGTCAAGTTGGCGTCGCTGACGGATTCAAAGGACCCCGTACCATACCTGTCGGGCTTGTTGCCCACACATCGTGCTCGTCGACCTCGGGGTGCATCTCGGGGCGAGAGACGAAAATAGCTAGGTGTCTGATGCGTATATGCGCTAGATCCGGGAAGCGGCGGTGTTCCTCGTGTTGATTAAGGTGCTAGAGGAAGAAAAGGGCGAAGAGTGGCTTGCTGCTTTGAACGAGATGCCGCGTGTCTCTTGGATCGATCCTAGAAGGGTTGAACACGTTGATGCTGAGTCTGCAGTGCCTACAGTGGTCAGTTACTCAGTAATAGTGTAGTTGTCGGCTTGTTGACGTTAATTGACAATTGCACTACTTGAACACTTCACCTTGAGATGCTTTGAAATTGTCTCCCGATTCCCAACCATATGATATACACGAGACTGAGATATTAACCTCATAATACCCTTGAGTATAAACCGAAACACCGAGGTATCAATACATTCAGTGGTAAAGTCTAGATCTCGTCCTTGCCCTTTCCCGAGGCTCGTCCTTCAACACCCCAATCATTTTAAGCTGCGACGAGTATCAGCATCTGGCGTTTCACTCCAACCAAAGATTTACTCACTGCCTGCATCGGCGCGGGGTCCCTAACCAACCACGGTACTTGTCCCAAGAACGCCTCCGCGCTCAACTCAAACACTGAATCATCCACCATCTCCGCCCCGCACCCGATCCTCGTACCTACCCCCTTCCGAGGCGGCAAAGTCGGCGTCAACGCAGCCAAACACGTAAATGCGAACGAGCGCGACTGAAATCTACAGTCTCCGTCGTCACAGATCAATTTGGTCGCTCGGCTGACAAAGGCGAGAATCTGAGCAAACTGGGCGAGCGTGATGCGGGGTTCCGAGGCACGATCACCGAACGTGAGGGTCCGTTCTACCTCGAGATGGTGTGCGAGTGCGGTAGAGCGGCCGTCAGAGATGGCGCAGACGCGATCGTGGACATCAGGATGGAAGAGCGTGCCGCCAGTTTGGAACGTCTCTGCGATAGGAGTTACGGGATGGTATGCCCCGCCGGTGGAGAGGACACGTTCAATGAGAAGTGTGTCCTCCGAGGCACCGGGACCGCTGCGGGTGGGCACCAAGAACGCCCGTAGCAGGGTGTGATGATGATCTTTGCCGAGTGGTGTACCCCATGCATCTTCGCCCGCAGCAAGGGCCGTGCACATCTCGACTTTTTGGGCGAATCGAGTGGACTGGGTATGCGACTGACGGCACCAGGAATCAAGAGACACATTGGTCGCGACGACAGGCGTCGATTTGCGTGAGAGACGGCAGAGGGGAGATTTGAAGAGTGTCATGGTGGGCAGTCAGCGGAGGCGCGCGTCTGGCTGAGAGGCAGCTGGCGGGTGAGAGAGGGAAATATTCGAGGTGAGGAAGAGGCAGGCTTTATGCATTCTCGAAATAGCCCCTCTTGAGCCCAGCAATACATTCGGTGGCGTCTGTGGGGTAAGTGAGACCTTTCAATTGAGTAAGAGTGCTCCGGACCCGGGACATTCCTACAGCCAATCCGAGCCTCTTCATGCTCCATCCGAGGAGTTGGAGAGCCACAGAAGATGCGGGGCGGCTCGGATGGGTGTACTTGAGCTTGACCGACGGGCGATCTCGTGCCCAATACAACAGTCTGAATTACCCCCATAGACCTCACCGAATGTGTTACCGGTAGGTCCAGACTAGCGTCCGGACTGTCACGGACGCTCTCCTTTACCACCGGCGTCGGCACTTTGCGTCGTTTGGCAGCGAGTACTAGCCACCGTCATTGACGCTGTCCGCCGTTCGTCAGTCGAGAGCCTGCGCTTCGTCAATTGGGACTCGGAACCGGGAGCAGACGCCCCCCGCCGCACCGACAGACCATCGGTAAGACCATCCCCCCCCCCGTTCCCGCCCAGCGAGTGGTAGTCCAACTTTTAGGGGTAGTGGGTTCGTGTATTAGTAAACAAACGAAAACATTTCGAGCCCGGATCGGTAACGCGGCAACTTGTTGAAGCGACGGTAGTAGGCCTTGATGAAACCAGCAAGTAATGATAGAGAATGGCAGTTGCGGTGATCGCTGTCATCGGTGGAATGCCATGATAATGTCCTGTTGTCGGAATGAGACGCAGATGAACGATACCTGTCTCTAAAACTCCCAAACCAAAAGTTCTTCAATCTGCTGTACTTGGTAAGAGTGATACCAAACTCTCAGTGCCCTTGCCACGTTTAACAACCAAAAACATCGTTCATTTCTAAACGATATACAACGTTCGGAGAGATATAAATGGGTATGAGATATCTATCCAAGATGCCATCTACACCTGGGTAAACGCTCACCAACGAATTCAAGGGGAAAAAGAAAGTTCAAAAGCAACATCCGCCAACAGTTGAATGTACGGCAGAAGGTTCACGTGATGGCGATACAAGTAGCGTACGGTTGTTGAGAACCTTCGCTATTCCACATACATCAGAAATCAGAAACAAGATAAATCGATATGGAGATGGGGAACGTTATGAAAGCGGCATGGTTCAAGTCACCATCTACCAGATACGCGTTTCGAGCAAGAGGTCATTGTCGCCTTCCAGCCCAATGCAAGCCTTGAGGAAAGCATCCAGCGCGTTGCGCTGCCTGCCGAGACTGTTGACGACGTCCGTGCCAGGCTTGACCAAAGGTGCCTTGCACATGTAGGACAAGAGCGACAATACCGGGTAGAGCGGCGCGAAGTCAACCGGACGGGTGGAGACGTCACGGTACTTGACGCGGGTAAGCAGCTCCGCGAGAATGGTCAGGTCCAAGATGAGCGGCGTCGCCAACAGAGAGTCCTGGACACCGATAAGAATGAAAAACGCGAAACCAGGATGTAATGAGGTATACGTACCTCGCACTCGTTGAAGATGTTGATGGTCTGCCTGCCACCACAGAAAATCTCAGAGTAGTACTCGTCGATAGCCCTCTTGGAGTCTCCGACCGCGGGGACATACTTAATCACAACGATGTGATCAGGGTGCTCGCCTTTGGCCGCTTTGCCCTTGGCACCAGGAACGGGAGGCTTGTAGAGCAAGCGATTAGCGTCAACCATATCGTCGACGACGCTACTCTTGCTAATTTCCTTGCTCTTGAACTGGCGCTCTGCGCTCAAGTTATGGCCATCGTTGTTACCAAGGTGGTTGTAAGACGCGATGGACAACGGCTTGATACCCGCGTTCACAAGGAACTCAGCCAGGACAGACTTGAGCTTCGTCTGCCCGGACTTGAGGTCATCGCCACCAATGAAAGACTTCTCGCGCTCGGCAAGTTCGATGACTCCGGGCACGAACGTATTCTGCGGTGCCCCGTTCACGAAAGGCTCACCCTCGAGGATGGCAGCGACGGCGAAGAGGGTCGAAGGAGATACCTCGGGGTGCGAGGAGCGGATAGAAATAAGAAGGTTGTCAACCGTGTCGTTCACACCCGGGATGATGTCACTGTAACGCTCAGTGTTGGCGGTCCAGAATACGACGACGCGGTCAAGCTGGTGCTCGGCCTTGAAGCGACGGATGTCGGCACGGATATGTTCAAGATGAGCTTGTTTATCAGTACCAGGGATAATGTTGTCAGCACGGGCCTCTTGGTTGGCGGCGATGAAGTCGGGATAGTAGATTGAAGGAAGAGGGGAGCCAATGAGAGCCATGTGTGGTTTCACTTGGCGCTGGAGATCATAGTCGAGCACGCGAGCACGTTCCATGGCCTTGTCCATCGGCATGCTCGAGATGTCCCACCCCCCAAGGACAAGGTCATTGGGGTGAACCATCGGGAGCACGTCGCAGATTGGAACGTGGATTTCCTTGGCGGTTCTGGGCTCAGTACCAATGCGGACGGTAGAGGCACGAAGGACGGAGCCGATGTAGTTGGGCTGCTGAATACCATCCTTGGTGTGCCAGGAGATATGATGCTTGTTTGCAAGGATAGTAGCGCAGAGCGTAGAGCCGTTGTTACCACCCATCCCAATCATCATGAGCCTACAATGATTCGTAAGTGAATGCCGACTACAGAGAAAAATATGCACATACCCAGTCTTCCCGACCTTGCGAGTGGTCTGGAACTCGAATGGCTTCACGGTGGGAGTAACACTGAACTGACCGTCCGAAACAACCACGTCGGCACCACGATAGAAATACTTGGCAGTGATGTGCTCGTCAGTGTAGGTAGTATTCTCTGAGTTGACCTTGATGTATTCTGGGCGACGAACAGCGGTCGGATGGATTGGAACGATGGATTCGAGCTCAGAGTCGGGAGTGTTGTACCCCGAAGAGGACATGTAGGACTGAGGGGCCATGTTGGACTAGGGGAGTAGACGAGCGATCTCAATGGGCAGCGAGAACACCTGCGCAAGTGTGTTTGGTGCCTCGGTGGGGATTGTGGGTGCTACCGAGCTGGTTTGAGTACATGCAAAGAGGGAAGAACTCTTTGAAGACGAAAATGAGCTCCCGTCGATGATGGAAAGGATACGGAGAAGTGCTGGGGAGGTTAGGCTGAGACCAGAGGGCTTTTATATGTGAAAAATGGGGCTGCCGCGGTACGAATCGACGCGTACGAGACGGTGGAGCTGGTGGTGGTGGTTGGAAAAAAAAAGAGGGCACTGACAAGCAAGCGACAATTTCCAAGTCCGAGATGACGTTCGTACTGACGTAGAACCAATCAGATTGTACAGATACGTATCAGGTCTCCTTCGCGCATCACACATGTTTGTCGCGTACCTCTGACATGTAGAGCAGCCTTGCCCATCGGCTTATTCAAATCAGGGCAACTTGTCCAATGGCTCAACGCCAAGATATTGCCGGTTCAACTTTCTCCTCGGATTCGACTCTTTTGCACACTGAAGCGGCCTTACAATCACCTTCAGCTCCCTTTTACCGCAGGAACGACCCTTGATCCGGTCACACCTCTGTTGAGTCGTCAAGCGATAACGTATGTCTCACAAGTGTGCGTTGGGTCGCATACCGACAAAAGTATCCCAGTCCTTCGTGACCATTGCATACAAGCGTCATTAACGAATCACCGGTCGCCAGTGGAAGTTCAAGTAGGAATCGCGAATCAAGCATGCTTACATCAAGGGGTTCGCAAAGGTATCCTCTGGTCATGGAATTCTGGCAGACACTGAGACAGGAGGCTCCCTCATTACCGTGGGAGTTGGGGATGAATCAATGACCCCCGCTTGTTGTCAAAGGTCAACTCAGGCTCATTCTGGCATACAAGTCGCTCTGATGACTTGGAAGCTCTCCTTTATCAAACGTTGCCACGCCGCATTTCTCGCACCTTCTTCGAGACCTCGAATCTCTCGTATCCTTGGAGCCTTAGGACATGCTACAGGCGATGGTAGGCGGCACTCCGTCCTTAATGGAACCTTCATGAAAATGATTCGAGTTGACATGAAGATGGTTATGGGAATTAACCTGAATTCACCGTGTGTTGGGAAACACCGCCAAACGCCTCCGGAGTAATCCATCATACACGTGTCTCTATAATTACTCTCCACGACTGACGGAGGTAAGTACTCGATTGTAAGGTACGGCTGAACACGAGGAGACTGGAGTCCGTTTATCCAGACGATGGCCGATGCCTAGGATCTAAAATTTAGTTATCCCCACTGCTCATCACTTCATGGTCACACATCGCGCCGATTGAACGGCGAACGTGCGTGAACACCCTGTTGGCTCCCCAATTGACCGCATTTCCCGGGAGTTTTTCTTCTTCTCTTCCGCTTCAAAAATATCATTGTTTAGTTGGATACAAAAGAAAACTTGGGCACCTTTCCTGCGCATTAGCGTCACATCTGCACCACCATGCTGACCTTTCCGGCATCCTTCGCGCTTCTAGCGTTGGCGAGTGCGAAGGGTGTGACTGCCAATGACGCGATACTCTCATACTGGAACAATCCGACCGCCACTGATCAGCGCAGCCCCTGCCTGTGATTTCGGACCCATTCACGGTATCTTTCATGAGGTTATCGCCCTCAAGATCTGAGCGCCACAGAGCACGATCTTTCCGGCCAATCTGACAGATCCTGCCAACTGCGGCCTTAAAGCCGGCTCTGAAGTCACTGCGGATTGGCCATCCGCTGGATCAAACGTGATTGATCATCGATTAGACGAAATCGCGAACCGCGAATGAAGGTGGAAAGGAAGGCAAGTCGTGTTCGGCAGACGAGGGTAGAGAATGGGCAGCATTCCATTGTGTCAATAGGTGCGATTCGGATCTCCAGCTGAGCTTTCATTGCGGATTGAGGGCGAAGTTTGAGCCCGGAATCCGTAACACTGTGATTCTGAAGGGTCGGGATGAATGTTTTTTGCTCGAAGTCCCAACAAGCTAACGGCCGCACACAAGTACAAATATTCACAAAAGGAGTTGCACGAAGTTCAGCCTACATCTTCAGCCCCACACCCGCACAGTCAGGGTTGCAGGTTTCCCAGCTGGTTTCCCATGAAGAGTAAACGCATACTAGATGGACAGCCCTGGCGACAATGGCCAACCTTATCCGCGACGCAACTTTGCTATGGAGCTTCTAAAGGCGACGGGTTACTACAGCAGAGACAGGTTCCTACGCAGTCGAAAGGATACTCCTCTCTTCATTTGTAGCACATGGTCTCATGCCATGGCCGATGTCTACCTCATGGATGATAACGAGATAATCCTTTTGGCAGAAGAAGATAAGCGCGACATCTCGAGCGGGGTGATCCGAGACCCCAACTCATCGCCGAAGCTATTGCCGCTGCTCAGACGAACAACACTGTTCGCGAGACTGTTTTGAACTTGGCCCCTCTCGAGTACAAATTGATGGCTGGGGTCACCACGACGTTAACATCCCCCACTTTCTTCAAGATTCCCATCACTTCCGAATTGATGGAAGCTGTGCGGCTCGGTCAACATCCACCTACCCCTACCGTTGTTGCGAGCAGTGTGCGGGGCAGACGATTACAGCCAGACATAAGGCTGCCCTCAGGATCGTCATGGCTGCGGTGTTTGCTGGAAGCTTTGACATCCGGCTCCGAACAGTTCTCCAGTAACTTATCCCATCATTCGATCGGACGCTGACACGATCACTGTATCTAGTAAGTACGACCTCGCCTGTTTCTCTGTACACCATTCACAAACTCAATGTCACTGCTCCGTTCGTTGCCTTTTGGTTTCAATACCAGTTATAGTAGTGCTGTGACCCTCGCAGACCCGTCTTCTTGGTCTTCGAAGTGTTTATATTTGTTTATACTAACTCATTGACACCCCCTAATCGGACTACCGCTCGTTCGCTCGACGGGTTCAAGGCAAGTAGTCGGGGAGAGAGAGGAATCTTCCCAATGGCCTATCAGTAAAACTACCGGCGCCTGTTCCCAGTTTCAAGTCCCAAGCAGCGAAATGCAGGCTCTCGACCGACGAACGCCGAACAGCGTCAGTGATGGTTGGCTACCGGTCACTGCTTGGGGAATCGACAATCTCAAAGTGCCGACGCTGGTGGTAGAGGAGAGCGTCCGTGAGGGTCTGTGTCTGCCGGCAATACATTCGGCGAGGTCCATGAAGCAATTCGGGATTTTGTATTGGGCACAAGAACGGCCGGCTCAAGTATGTACACCCGACCCGACATGCCATGCTATTCATCATGTTCCATGGCTCTCCAATTCCACGAACGGAACACGGGGAGACTCGGATTGGCGGTAGGGATGCCCCGGCTCTCTTACTGAACGGAAAGGTCTCACTTACTCCATAAACGCCACCGAATGTATTGCTGGAGCGCAAGAGGGGCTATTTCGAGAATGCATAAAGCATGCTTCTCCACATCTCGAATCTTTCCCTCCCCCACCTGCCAGCTTCCCTCATAGCCAGACGCACACCTCCGCTGACTGCCCACCATGACATTCTTCACATCTCCTTTCTCCCGTTTCTCGGGCAAATCGACGCCTGTCGTCGCGACCAACATGTCTCTTAATTCCTGGTGCCATCAATCGCGTGCCCAGTCCACTCAATTCGTCCAAAAAGTCGAGATGTGCACGGCCCTCGCTGCGGGCGAAGATGCCTGGGGTACACCACTCGGCAGAAACCATCATCACACGCTGTTACGGGTGTTCTTGGTACCCACCCGCAGCGGTCTCGGTGCCTCGGAAGATACCCTTCTCATTGAACGTGTCCTCTCCACCGGCGGGGCATACCATTCTGCGACTCCTATCCAGAGACGTTCCCAACGGGCGGCACGCTCTTCCATCCTGATGTCCACGATCGCGTCTGTGTCATCTCTGACGGCCGCCCAACCGCACTCGCACACCATCTCGAGGTAGAACGGACCCTCACGTTCGGTGATCGCGCCTCGGAACCCTGCATTACCCTCGCCCAGTTTGCTCAGATTCTCGCCTTTGTGAGCCGAACGACCAAATTGATCTGTGACGGCGGAGACTGTAGATTTCAGTCGCGCTCGTTCGCGTTTATGTGTTTGGCTGCGTTGGCGCCGACTTTGCCGCCTCGGAAGGGAGTGGGTACCAGGATCGGGTGTGGGGCGGAGATGGTGGATGATTCGGTGTTTGAGTTGAGCGCGGAGGCGTTTTTGGGGCAGGTACCGTGGTTGGTCAGGGACCCCGCGTCGATGCAGGCAGTGAGTAAATTCTTTGGTTGGAGTGAAACGCCGGATGCTGATACAAGGGCGAGACTTTACCACTGAATGTATTGATATCTCGGTGTTTCGGTTTATGCTCAAGGGTATTATGACGGTTTTACAGGCTAATGTATCTCAATATCATGTATCTCGTATGGTGGGGAATCGATAACTTTACCATGGATAAGGGGTCCCGGGTTTTAGTAACAGTGTTAGCGTGGCAATAAACGACAACAAGCCGAATCCCGATATAATATGACAGCTACTACCATCTACTCGAATCATTGATCCACCACCGCTACAGGCCAAGTCGGTCACAGACAACTTGCCATGGATCCCTTTGAAGTCCGCATGCAGTTTCTGGGTCTCCTCCGAAAACTCAACGCGTGAGTGTTTTTGTTTTCTTTGACCCCACTTTTCACACTCTACGCACGATACCGGCCGTCTCTTTTGCGCTACCCGTGTCTGTTTTGCAACGCTTCGTTGACGGTTCCGGCATGATGGTTCTCACAGAACGCAACAGTCGATCCAAAAAGTGGTCGGATATGCGCTCAAGTATTTTTCGAGATGTGGGGAGGACCTGTGGGAGTGTATCGTCGAGGAATGTCAAAAGGTACGTCTTCTTTTCTGTTCATTGTGATCTGTTATGGCCACCGTCGGTGGGGCAGTCGTGCAGATGGGGACGAGGACGTGCCCTACGAAGCAGCATGGGTTCTGGTCTCACTGCTTGTCTCCCCTCCTAATGTCTATCTTTTCTACTCTGCTACCAGGGTTCCATTAACCACCGAATCAACATTCTATATTTCCTCGACTCACTCTGTGAGTCTTCTCTGCTTGCAAAAGCACACCAACCACCGTCCACCGAGTCATCTTCGTACGTCCTCCAGTTCGAATCACTGACTATCCATCCTCGCTTGTTCAGGTCGCTGACGCCTCGTGACAGACACGCGAAGCAAGTCAATACGTCTTTTTATGTCGATTATGTCTCTCGAGACCTTCGTCAAATCGTCGAATGTGTCGTCCCGGTCGGACGACAAGGTCTTCCTAATCTAACGAGCACAAAACAGGTGCAACCTACCATTCTTTCTGGACACTCTCCAACACTAATGACAGGCCTCAGATCCTCGAAAACTGGCGTACGAAACGGATTATCGAACCACAACGCGTCGATGAGGTGATGCAGGTGCTCTGTTCCAGGCAAACCCAAGCCACCGAGACGCTGGCAACCTCTGCGTCCGGTCCTTCTTCGCGTGGGCCCGGCTCTGCCCACGATGCGCACCTCTCGCGCGGAGATATCTTTAAACGAATCGAAGAAGACCGTGAACGACATAAACGACTTCGGGAACGGCGGTGGGTCCAAGCGCAGCCTCAGGTTCTGTCTCATGGTCATTCCTCGCATCATTCCCATTCCCATCCCCCTGCGGCGAGCTCGGGTTCTGCTTCGGGCTCTGTGTCCGTGGGCTATACCGCTTATGCACTCGCGACGTTTCTCCCGCTGAGCGAAAGCGAAAATGGGGAGTTGGGATTGGATATCGAGTTTGAGAATGAGTGGGAGGCGACGAGCGATTGGAATGAAGATGATGTGGAGGCGGTGATGGAGGAGAGAGAGTTGTGCTACCCACATCTGAGACGACGTGGAGTGGGAGAAGGTCAAGGGGAAAGTGACGGAAATGTAGAGAGGGTGGTGGAGTTGGCAGACGGAGAGGGTGGAGAAGAGCCGATGGATCTGTCATAGGCGGGTGACATTGTATGGGTAGACGTCGGACGTCATGAAGGATTCTGGATGGCCTTCAAGTCAATCACGGTGTCATTTATGGGGTTGGAATGCAGGCGTAAGGTTTGGAACGCATACAAGCGCACCGAGGAGCTAAACCAAATCGATCGGCATCAGGAGCTAGATGGCGGTTTCCAAATCGATCGATATCGTGAACCCACCAGGCAAATAGTAATACTGCGTGGCATGAGAGCCACCAGGATTGGGCGCTAAAGGAAGTGCATTGCCTCATCTTCACCTCGAGGCTCGTGGTATATAAGCTGTGGGGGTGTTCCGAGTTTTCCTCAGTCTTTTCACCACGCACCTGCCAAACCGCCGACTCGATACCAAGCTTGCAACCCACTGCCAAAACACCCATCATGTCAAATGTCACACCACATCGGTCTGATAACGATGGACCTCAGCCACGTCTGGTAATCTCGACGCATGACACCAGTATCTACAAGCTCGAGTATCTCCCTGACGGACGACGCGTTGTGACCTGCTCTCTTGACGGAACTGTGAAGGTTTGGAATTTGGAAGACGGAAAGCAAGAAGGGACATCGATGGAGCACGAGAGCGAAATATGC
>JBBPNP010000558.1:0-12027 GCA_038090955.1 Xerocomellus intermedius
GCTACACTTGCCACGTACCATGCGCGTTCACCCAGCAGTCAATATCTCCCGTGTTCCCCCCTACAAGGAACCTCTTGAAGGGCAGACCTTGGATCGACCCAGATCAGTAAAAGTCACTAAAGATAGAAAAGTGGAGTATAAAGTAGACTATGTCATGGATGTAAGGAGGAAGGGCAAGAACCTGGAATACCTCGTTCATTGGAAAGGATACTCAGAAGAGGATCGCACATGGGAACCAAGGAGTCATCTCAGAATGGCTAAAGAAGCAATTGAACTCTTCCATGAAAGAAATCCGCGCGTTCACCTCCGAGTAATGTTTGGAGAACATACCAAACTTTATAACCCTTACAATGATTACCTGAAAGTTAATTCTTAGAGAGGGGATAGTGTTACAGACACTACCAATTTTTCCTTTATTTTTCCTGATTTTCTAGGACGACTTTCACATTTAGCCCCTATCTATTAGCCCCTATCACCTGAGACCACTAAATGCTCAAGTCCAGTCCACAGTCCAGACCCACTCACCTCATGGGTAACATGTGTATTGCTGTGCGTCTCATTGATCACACATGTTCGCCTCATGCGCACTGCCTTCCTCACCCATACCTTGTGGTTAGCACCTGTTATCAGCATGTATGCCTCATGCCCTACTCATGTAGCATAGGATATCTACCAATCTAGTGTACACTAGTACAAACCCCTGTATAGTATATAAAGCCCCAATAGAGCGCCAGAGGACCTCAGTCTTGTCCTTTTGGAGTTTTCCCTTTAACTCTAGGAGCTACACTTCTACCTCTATTGTCTTATTGTCTAGGCTTCCCCCGTTTTGTTCACCCAATACACGTTGCTCCGAGATCTCGCAATCCCCTGCCCCCATACATTGAATCAGACGAAGAAGATTCTGATTAGATCTGGATCGAGTTACATAATCAACATTGGAGATTAACACCGAATCAAAGGAAGCACTTTCAAATTCACGTAAACGCATTAAGCAAATACAAATTGGGCAATGCCTACATATAAACCCAATTTTCCCTATCATCGCCTCTTGAAGATATCACACCATCTCAAGAAACAAACCACCTCTACCGTTCGAAAAGCTTTATGAACCAGTACCTTCTCGCCTTTTGTTACCTGTTCACAGTCCCTCTCTTGTTCCTAGCTTTTCTTGTCATTCATGCCAGTCCGACCAGTTGACCAGTAAATATTGACCTCCATCGTAACAACACTCTCTTGTCTCTTGCTGTCACCGATCCCGCACTTCTCAACTACAAGGCTAATAACACCGAGTGGCCAGACGCAACCGCTGAAGCAGAAGCTTGGGGAGAAACACCTGCAGCCATAGGAGAAACTTGGGACCCTATTCTGCTTGAAGCACAACAACCATCTCACTTCACCAGCTTGTGGATTGACTGGGTATTTACCCACATAAGCACAAGTCAGATCAAGAAGATTGCTGGGCAATACTTCATGTTACAGACATTACCAATTTTGCCCTTATTTTTCCCTATTTTTCTAGGATGACTTTCGCATTTAGCCCCTATCTATTAGCCCCTATCACCCGAGACCACTAAATGCTCAAGTCCAGACCACAATCTAGACCTACTTGCCTTATGGGTACCATGTATATTGCTGTGCACCTCGCCGATCACATATGGTGCACAGCCTCACCTCATGTCAGCCTCACCGATCATGCATGGTGCACAGCCTTGCGCATGTTCGCCTCATGCGCACTACCTATCTCACCCATACCTTGTGGTTAGCACCTGTTACCCTCATGTACGCCTCACAACCTAGTCATGTAGCATAGGATATCTACTGATCTAGTGTACACTAGTAAAAACCCCTATGTAGTATATAAACCCCCAATAGAGCACCAGAGGACCTTGATCTTGTCCTCTTGGAGTTTTCCCTTCAACTCTAGGAGCTACATTCTCTATACTATTGTTCTATTGCCTTGGCTTGTGCTCTATAGTGAGTGCTGGTCATTTCATTAGGACAAGACTTACAGTATAACACGCCTTTGGTCTAGTCAATCCAAACGCTTCACTTGCCACTATTACCCTTGATCACTAGCAGGACCTCTTCGTCACCGTTACACGAGGCATCTAGCTAACCGCCTTCAAATGTTTTGTATAGTCAAGAAGGAAGAGTTCCCTATTATTGTTCCCCTTTTGTTATTGGAAGCTGAGGAGACCAAGTCAGAGGAGAACAGCACCGTCCCTAGTCTATGCTATCCAACTTCTAGTTCTAGTTCTAGGAGAGCCTCTAGTTGGCTTTCATCTTACCATACCCGCTCGCCTGCCCTCCGCTACTCACCAGTGAGGAGAGAAGATTCCGTCTATCATCCAGTGACACCAGAAAGATCGCCCACACTGCTTGCACAATCAGTCGATTGGGTCCCAGTGATTGCCCATCGTGCAGCAACCGACACCACCTTCGTCCCCTCAGTCTTAAATTCTAAAACACATGTTGATCCTATTGATTACGCTATATGCAGAATATACCTTCCATCAGAGGTGTCAAACCTTATTCAAGAAGGACTACAGCTTGGTGCTCAGCAGAGAGCAGAACAGGAACACCGAGATCAGATCTGGCAGAGAGTTGTTGAGGCCTGAGCTTGAGTTGAAGAAAGACTTGATTGTGAAGAGGGATTTCTACCCCGCTTTCCTGCTTTTTCTAATCTTGTACTGAGATGCTGGTTTGGAGGCCTGCCTTCTAGTCCTGCTTTATGTTACCGCACCTCTCCTCTTCGCCCTTGAGAACTCCTTAGGGTACCTGCACATTTCTGCAAAGATTACTCTCGCCACTAGCTGACTTTTCCCTACCGTACACAGAGTCATCTGTTTTGTTCACCCAATACACATTGCTCCGAGATCTCACAATCCCCCGCCCCCATACGTTGAATCAGACGAATAAGATTCTGATTAGATCTGGATCGAGTTAATCAACATTGGAGATTAACACTGGATCAAAGGAAACACTTTCAAATTAACGTAAGCACATTAAGCAAACACAAATCAGGTAAAGCCTATATGCCCAATTCCCCCTATCACCGCATCTTGACGATGTCTTGCTGTCTCAAGAAACAAACTATCTTTACTGTCCGCAAACCTTTATGAACCAGTACCTTTTCACTTTCTGTTACTTGTTCACAGTCAGTGTGCATTTCTTATCATTTGTGCACTCCTTGCCGGTCGACTGATTAACATCGACCTCTATTGAAACAACACTTTCTTGTCCCTTTCTATCACTGACCCCTCGTTACTCAACTACAAAGTCAACGACGACAAGTGGCCAGACGTAACACCTGAACATCAGGAAATTTTTGAAGAGATTATAATTCTATACTGTATAATGGTAGATAATCCATGGCAGGCATGATATTCTTAGTGAATATCCATTATTTACCTTTGTTTGATATTTATCTAAGATTGTTGACCTTAAATCATGCTAGCAATTGACAATAATATATAATCTGTTGTTTACTCCTCTATAATAATTATTAAAGATCATTGAGACTTTGAAACTTTCCTCATGAAGCAGAAGCTTGGAGAGAAACACCTGCCGAAGTAGCAGACACTTGGGACCCCGTTCCACTCGAAGCCCAGCAACCACCCACCTGGACCAGCCTTTGGATTGATTGGGTATTCACTCACATCCAACCTAGTCAGATCAAGGAGATTACCGGATGATACTTCGCCAACAAGTTCCAAAACAACTTTTTGGAAGAACACGGTTACACTTATCCCACCTACAGCCTGCACCTAAGCATCCCCAACCTTGCTGAGAGTGACCCCGAATCCAACGGTACAGAAACACCTGTGGATCAGTGGAAAATAAACTCTAACACAGAGATCCTGGGTCTTGGTCAGTTCCCTGTTGAGGAAGCCGAGGATTAAGTTTTCTTCTGTAACTAGTACCTTTCATCTCACTTAGCTCGCTTGTAATCTAATCTAACCAGACCCTTTCCCTCACCATGTCTGCTTACAACCCCTGCAACTTCAACCTCAATCAGTTTTGAATGACTTTTTCAACGAGCCTGATCTCTCAGCACAACTCATTTTCCTAGCAACTCAGTTTCAGGTGATCAACTTTTATGCTTTTGGCCTTGGAAAAGAGGTAGACACCCTGAGAAACCGACTCAATGCCATTCCTACTGCCCCCGGATCGTCAGCAGCAAAACCTTCCTCCGCTAAGAAGGTTGAAGTGTTTGCTAATCCCAGTAACTTCAATGGAGAGATCAGTCAGTTTGAGGAATAGTGGCTGAAAATGAGAACCTGGCTTAACATCAACCAGGATACCATACCACCTAAGTCCTATGACACAACCGTAGCCGTCCTATCTTGCATGAAACAGAAAGCAGGAACTTTTTCTGCCCAACAGCTAGAGTTATGTAGGTAGACTGTGCACCTGGGCAGAGCTTGAAATCAACATAGTCAAGCAATACTGGCCTGCTGCTAAACCCGATTGGGCGCGAACCAAACCTGGTCATTCAAACAAGGAAACAGTGCTCTTGCAACTTTGTCGACCAGTTCCTAAAGTACTACAAGGATGCTGATATAGAACATTTGCACGCCATAGACATTCTTGAATAGAACATGAATCCAAAGATTTGTGATCAGATCATTAGGGAAGGTAAACGATCAACCAATGATGTCAATGCCTATCTAGATGCCGTGCGAAAGACCGGAGAAATCATGGAAACCATGAACTTCCTACGCCAAGGAAGGACAGGTTTCACCTCTGCAAAGTTCACCTCTTCAAGTCGCTTCCAGTCCAGTAGTAAACCATCACATGACCTGAATGCCATGGATGTAAGTGTCCTGAATACTAATTGGAGTGATGACGAAGAAGACCAGGGACACATTGATGCATTTGAAAAGAAGCCCCAAGCCAAGCACTTTACAGGATGCTTCAACTGTGGAGCTAATGGGCATCATGGCAAAGATTGCACGAGACCCTCAATTAGATGCCATGAATGCAATTGGTCCTGCAGCAATCACAAGAAGTCGTGCTCCAAATTCAGAAAGGTATGCAGCATTGATGAGGAAACCCCTAACGAGAAGGGAAAAGGCAAAGCAACTTGAATGATCTGGATGTTCCGGTTGCCAATATGTATATCTAGTGAGTATTGTAGTTTAAATTATCATAGTCAAGTGGGGTCTCCAATAGAATTGGAGCTTGGCTGGGGCTCCAAACCAGTGCTTAATTCTGCTTCTACTTACACTCCTAGTAAAATTCCAGACAACGTGCGCATCTGCACCCTCAATGGTAGAGATATTACACTGACTGTTGAGATCTCATCCACACGACATAGTCACCGGCTTATGAGAACCAGAGCATTGCTTGACAGTGGAGCCAACACCATCTACATTGACAAGGCTTATGCCCAGAAAATGAAACTCCCCTTGCTCTCATTACCGAATCCAGTCCCGGTGTATAATGTTGATGGAACATGTAATGCCGCTGGATCCATCATCCATTGCGCAGAGATCATTATTCAGCTTTAGGAACACCATGAGAGAGTTACAGCAGAAGTGACTGATTTAGGAAAGAATCAAATGATTCTCGGTTACACGTGGCTCTTGCATCACAATCCTGAGATTGATTGGACTTCAGGCAAAGTCAGAATGACTTGATGCCCTTGGACTTGCCAAAACCCCCTTTTGCTAGACAGATCGAATTGGAGGAACGAGATTCACTAGCCCATATGTATCTCCGCCCTCAAACAAGAATCACCAGTACCAAAGGTAGAACCGAAACTTGCAGATCTGGTTCCTCGAGTGTATCATCATTACCTAAAAGTGTTCTCAAAGAAAGAGTCTGAGGGGATGCCAATAAAGAAACCCTGGGACCACACCATAGATCTGAAAGAAACATTCAAACCTAAAAAGGGTTGCCTGATACCCCTATCTCCGGAGAAACAGAAGAAAGTACAGTATTTGACTTCATTGATGATTAACTATTCAAAGGATATATCTGCCCCTCCAAATTGGAACAGATGTCACTTGTGTTCTTTGTGTCCAAGAAAGATGGACAAAAGTGAATGATACAAGACTATCGCTATCTGAATGAGCACACCATAAAGAACAACTACCTGCTTTCCTTAATCTCACAGCTTGTAGACAAACTTAAGGGATTAAAATTGTTTATAAAGATTGATTTATGCTAGGGATATAACAATGTTTGCATCAAAGAAGGAGATGAATGGAAGGCTGCCTTCATTTGTCACAGAGGATCCTTTGAGCCCGTAGTAATGTACTTTGGGCTATGCAACTTGCTGGCCACATTTTAGACCATGATGAACGAAATATTCTCAGACATGACTGATGTGATGGTGATCTACATCGATGACCTCATGATCTTCACCAAAATAGACAATATTCAGGAACACAAGAGGATCATAAAGAAAGTCCTGAAGCATCTAGAAGAACATGACCTTTTTGTGAAACCAGAGAAATGTTCTTTCAGTGTCCAAGAAGTGGAATTCCTTGGTATAATAGTTTCTAGAGAGGGGATCAAAATGGATGATTCCAAGGTCAGGGCCATTAGGGAGTAGCTGATACCCAAGAATGTTAGAAGAGTATGAAGTTTCCTTGGACTAGAAAA
This sequence comes from Xerocomellus intermedius, assembly GCA_038090955.1. Taxonomy (NCBI): domain Eukaryota; kingdom Fungi; phylum Basidiomycota; class Agaricomycetes; order Boletales; family Boletaceae; genus Xerocomellus; species Xerocomellus intermedius. The sequence continues at coordinate 6,613 of JBBPNP010000558.1, forward strand.
CTTCTATCGCAGGTTCATTGAAGATTATGCACAGGTCACCCGACTTTTGAATGATCTAACCAAAAAAGATACCCACTTTGAGTGAAAAGAAGCCCAGCAAAAAGCCTTTGATATCCTCAAACATTGCTTCACCACTGCCTCTATTCTTGCATATCCAAATAACAACAGAATATTTTGCTTAGAAACAGATGCATCTGACTTTGCCACCAGAGCAGTATTTTCCATTGAACAGAATGGAAAATGGCACCTGGTCACATTCTCTTCTCACTCTATGTCACCAGAAGCACACAATTACTCAGTTGCTGATAAGGAGATGGTTAGTGTAATGAGATCGCTTGAACAATGGCATCATTATCTTGAAGAAGCATACCACAAATTTGAGATCTGGAATGATCATGCAAATCTATAATGGTTTATGAAATACCAAGATCTCAATTGGTGCCAAGCCTGATAGTCCCAGTACCTCACCTGATTCAATTTCAAATGACTATATAAGCCAGGGGCAACCATGGAAAAAGCAGATGCCTTATCTTGTAGAGAGGATCATGCAATAGGAATAGAGAATGACAACACTGGAGTACTCGTCATTCCACCAGGACAGGTCTGTAGTGTTACAGATGTGTGAATCGGAACAGATGCAGACATCATCATTGACACGATCAAAGACATTCTTTATGAACTTAAGGAAACCGTTAGCTCCATTACGCAAAAAGTATGTACTCAGGGATAGGATCTTCTATGACGAAAATGGAAGGATCTATGTATCTGATAATCAGAAGCTCTGCATGGATATCATCAAATCACATCATGATTCACCAGTCGCAGGACACCCCGGAGTAAAGAAAACAACAGAAATTGTCCAAAGAAGCTATGTGTGGCCAGGAATGAATACTCACATCAAAGACTATGTATGTGTTTCGTTGTGAAAGATGTGCCCGAATGAAATCATATAATCTTGCGCCACTAGGAAAGCTTCGCCCCCTAGAACCACCCGATATGCCATGGATGGAAGTGACTGCTAACTTCACCACTGACTTACCATTGTCCAAAGGATTTGATTCAATCCTGGTAGTCATTGATTGGTTCTCTAAGGAAGTCGAATTCATCCTATGCAACAAAACAGTCACTGCTCTTGACGCCATCCGACTTTACCTACATATTGTATGGAAGAATCACGGGCTCCCCCGAGGAATAGTCTCAGATTGAGGATCACAGTCACAGGTCATGAAGGACCTATGCAAATGATTAGGGATCCAACCTAGATTGTCCACTGCATTCATCCACAGACTGATGGACAAACAGAAAGAATGAATCGTGATCTTCAACAATACCTACGCCTTTTCACTGCCAAGAAACAAAATGGATGGGTAGATTGGCTTCCGATAGCACAGTTCTCCTAGAACACAAAGAAACAAGCTTCTACTCAAAAGTCACCGTTTGAGGTAACCCGGTCCTACATATGCCCCACGCATAGGTTTTGAATAGAGAATAACCAAAGTGTCTGCTGTTGAGAAATTCTCCTCTACCATGAAAAAAACCCTAGAGCAGACAAAGGCTAACCTTGAGAAAGCACAACAGCGGATGAAAGCCCAGGCTGATAAGAATTGCTCGGATGCCCCTAAATATCAGATCGGCGATAAAGTTTGGCTTTCTACCGAGAATCTAAAAGTATCTTGTGCCTCAAAGAAGCTTATGGGACAGTGGTTAGGACCATATGACGTCACCAAGCTTGTAGGAGACAATGCATTGAAGCTACACTTGCTGTACACTATGTGCATTCACCTAGTAGTCAACATCTCTCGTGTTTGCCCCTACAAAGAACCCCTTGAGGGACAAACCTCTGATCAATCTGGACCAGTGAAAGTCATGGAAGACAGAGAAGTGGAAGTAGATTATGTCATGAACATATGAAGAAAAGGTGAAAATATGGAATACCTTGTCCATTGGAAAGGATACTCAGAAGAGGATTGCAAATGGAAACCAAGAAGTCATCTCAGAAATGCTAAAGAAGCAATTGAACTGTTTCATGAGAGAAACCCGCGTGTCCATATTCAAATAATGTTTGGTAAACACACTAAACTCCATAACCCTTATTCATAATTGCCTGGAAGTTGATTCTTAGAGAGGGCTTAGTGTTACAGACACTACCAATTTTTCCCTTATTTTTCCCAATTTTTCCCAAATTTCTAGGATGACTTTCGCATTTAGCCCCTATCTATTAGCCCCTATCATCCGAGACCACTAAATGCTCAAGTCCGGTCCACAGTCTAGATTTACTCGCCTCATGGATACCATATGTATGGCTGTGTGCCTCGCCGATCACGCATGGCACACAGCCTCACACATGCTCACCTCATGCGCACTGCCCACCTCACCCATACCTTGTGGTCAGCACCTGTTATCAGCATGTATGCCTCATGACCTACTCATGTAGCGTAGGATGTCTACTGATCTAGTGTACACTAGTACAAACCCCTGTGTAGTATATAAACCCCCAATAGAGTGCCAGAGGACCTCAGTCTTGTCCTCTTGGAGTTTTCCCTTCAACTCTAGGAGCTACACTTCTATTGCTATTGTCTTATTGTCAGTGCTGGTTGTTTTAGCTACAGCGCCACATTACAAATATTGCCAAAAGTAGTAGACAAGCAAAGATATGTTCAGAATAGCTTAGATCATTTTCCATGTCCATCAGGAATTTAACAAGTTCCTTTTTTGGCCTCAATCATGCTTTTCACACTTTTACAAAGTTGTGGCTTGCTAAAAAAGCACATAAGGAGAATAAGTGTGGCTAAGCATGGTGTAAATAAATAAGGAACTCAAATTGGTGCATTGAAAATTTCGCTAAGTCCCACAGCATCTTCATCACTCAAACCAGCAGTGCAACCAGGCTCCTATAGTGTTTGTCACTCAAAGGCAGCACCTCTCTATAGTGGGTCCAATTTGGCACCAGAAGCTCCCAGATGAAAATTTTGATAGGAAACCTGCCCCAAACTAGCGTAAACCTGTATTTCCAGAAAACTCGGACATTATGTAATCGTTCACTTTTGGGACATGCACTCCCGCCCCCACTGACACTTCTGCCTTCACATGCACATGCAAACCGCCTCTGTGTGCACACGTGTGCTCTCCCACTCACCAGTCACTTATGGATACATGCCATGAATACCTGCACTAAACCCCAGCTGCCAAATATGGCAGCCCCCGGGCCACTCATCCACCTTGAGGACACAATAATGACCACATGTGCACACAGGCTGTATCCTCTCTGCTCAGCCACACTACTGCTACCTGGACGATGACAGCAATATGTGCACATCCACATGCATGCCACAGTGATAACGATGCAATGTTGTTGATGACCCAACACTATCAATGACACCATAATGATGACGTTGCACCCACACCACCGCCACTGACTGGAGGACGTGGCGACGACAACGTGCACGACTGCACCACATTGCTGCTGCTGAAGGACACAGCCACGACATGTGCATGACTGCATGCCTCAGTAGCGACAATGACAATGACTTGATAATCATGCCATCGTGGTTGTCACGTTGTTGTTGCTGTCGTCATTTTCAAGTTGGCTGCCTTTCGAAATTTCGCCCCCGTCACCCTTACCCTCGTTGCCTTGCCTCACCTTTCCCTCTCACCTTGTCATGTCTGACAATGACAATGACAGCAATGCGATAACCGCAATAGCATGGTCATCATGTTTGTTGCGTCTAGGGCGGGTACAGGTATGGATACAGGTATGAGATACTCGAGGGCATACCTGTGCGGTTGCCTAGTCCAAGTCCCACCACTGCTCAAGCACATGAGCATGCACAGGCATGCAGACCGTTGTCTGCACACACATGTGTGCTCACCCAGGTCTGCTTGCCCACCTCACCATCTCCCCCAACCCTGCCCCAACCTGCCATGTAGTACAATCCATTTTTTTTTTGCAAAGCCAGGCCACTACTTATGCCTATAGACAGTTGTGCCAGGAGTTTCCGGCAACTTCGGCAGGGGCTGTGTACTCTAAATATGGGAGTCCTTTACCCGTTTATAGTAATTCCGATTAGGCTCTGCTTGGGGTTCACTTTTCGACAAGTCAATTTTTTATTTATTTTTGAGAATTTCAAAAAAGTAATGAGATAACATTGAAGCCAGACTCAAAAGGAGTCGATTGGCACAGTTTCCATGGGAAAAAGTTAATTACCCAATGTGGAGTTATTGATACAATTTTGCCACTAAGCCAGTTGCCTATTTTGAGTGACCGACACTGTACCCACCCTCCAACGAGACAACAACGACAACCTCCCCATCAACCATTGCAATCATCATGGCTACACTCATGCACCTGGCATTACTCCATCATTGCTCACGAAAATTTCAAATAATACATGCATACTCAAAGAAATTTGCTCTAAGTCCCACAGCACTCAAACCAACAGCTCACCCTCACCCACCCACCCTCCAATGACATGACACGACATGACACGACCATGACATTCCATCCCCGCCAATCACCACAAACACACTCACGCACTCACGCTCTATGTGTGAGTTCACTTCACTTCAATGCAGTTCAAGACTACATCAACAGTACCGGTAATGCACATGGACCTTAGTTTTTTCTCCTTCCTTTCATTTCATTTTTCATTCCCTTTGTTGCATCAATCTTTATGACTGTCAAAAAGCAGTCCAAGTATGACAAAGCCAGGCTGCTGAGGATCAGCAAAGAGTGGAAAAGACTCACCATAGGTCTGGAACAAGGCTCTCTCCTCATGAGTATGGACAGGTAGAATAGCAAATTGAGTGCCGTGCATTTTGCTAAGGTGCTAGTGGCAGACTTTCTTGTGCTCTTTCAAGAATATACTGCTGAACAGCAGCATGGAGCTGCATTGGAGTGTCACATTGTCGAAAGATAGCAGTCCACAGGGCTCATTATTTTGCATGTAGTTGTTCAAATTGCCTCAAGTACTATAATCAGCACACACATTCTGATGGAGTGCATGTTGAATATACGTGCTATAAGCGCAGTAATGCTAATACTCACTATATGTGAATGGTATATTACCACATTTAGTATTCATTACTAAGCAGTGAATATAGTAAATAGTTGACATGCTGCTGTACACTACATATACTTCAAACTCAGCTATCTGAGTTCTAATACAACTTGTTCTACAACCACTATGTATGTTCAGTAAGGTGAGCAGTGCCCCAGCACTCTCTGTATGCATGATACGATTAGGAATAGAGTATCCATAAGGGTTTTTGCTACCCACCTAATTCAATAGTTCATTCGTTCGGTTTGCCCATCAGTCTGTGGATGGAATGCGGTGGACAGTCTAGGTTGGATCCCTAATCGTTTACATAGGTCCTTCATGACCTGTGATGCAAACTGTGGTCCTCGATCTGAGACTA
>JBBPNP010000559.1:0-11982 GCA_038090955.1 Xerocomellus intermedius
TGGACAGACATACAAGCGGAGACGGGATGGCCGGGGGCGGATACCTGGCAGTGGGGACAGACGTAGAGGGGGCAGTCCTCTCGATAATGACCTCGATTAAAGCACCGAAAACATTCGGTGAGGGCGGATGCGGGTCGGCGGGAGATGGGGACATTGATTAAACGAGTGGGGGCGGAGACGATGGGTCGATTATTGCTGATGCGAACCACGTAGGATTGATTTCGGGCCATTTCATCCTCGTCCAAACCATATTCTGGGTCCACGGCAGTGAGGGAGGAGGAGACTGTCAACGGAGTAGGGGAGGACATGCGAGAGAGTAGCGAGGAGGAAGCAGGAGGTGGTACGGGGACAGGAGAGGGCGACTGGGGAAGTTCAGACTGTTCAAGGTAGCGGTCGCGTTGTTCCATGGTGAGGGTCAGGAAAATGCGACGGAAGGTAGGGTATAGTACGGCAGGAGGAATGAGTTCAACGAAAACATGAAAACCATGAAAGTGTAAAATGGTTAGAATGCGGTTGGGTAGACCGGCTAAAGCTAAACGTAAAGGCACACCAAATTCCTCTGGTAAGTCTCGGGGGGAGACCTGGGCATGATACCGTTGGGCGCTGGAGACGTCATGGAAAAGGCGGACCAATTCTTGGCAAATCACATCCTCATGGTAGAGAGGGAGGTCCTCGACGGCGCGGAGAAGGACGGGATTGACGAGGATGGCGGCGTAGAGCGAATGGGCGGCGAAGGTGGGTAAGAAGGTAGGTGAAACTCATCGTAAACGCAAAGGGGAAGTAGAAGATGAAGAAGACAGAGACAAAGAAGATCGAGAAGACGAAAGAAAAGACATAGTTATCAGGGATGAGAACAAAGTTCATTCGCTAGGGGGGTACTTCACGAAGAGACTCCACTTCCTAGGAAAGAGGGACGAAGGAGAGAGATATCGATCAGGGAATTCCTCGAGCTCTTTTGTATTCCGAGAGGATCCTGGGGGCGTGACGGAGATTACTTTCGGGTTCCCACGTATTTTCCGAGGAGGGGTAACCTTTCCACGCGGTTAGGTACAATCTTCGCCCGGCATTGCCCTTGTGGGAAACGATGTGATCGACTTCGTATTCTTCTTCCGCTTCCACAAGGTCAGGATGTGGGCGAGAGAAGGAGGGACCATGTGCTTCGGTCTGCCGATACGAAGATAGAAGGGTGGCGTGGAATACGTCGTGGATTTTCCACATGGATGGGAGGCGGAGTTTGTATACGAGGGGGGATAGTACCTGAGTGATTTCAAATGGTCCATGGCGTTTGGACGCCAGTTTCCTGGATGGGTAAGGGATGCGGAGATTAGTGGCTTCCAACCACACCTTGTCTCCGGTCTTCCATGGGGAGAACCTTCTGGAAGACCGTTCTGTCATGATTCGTCGGACAGTTTCGTGTGCTGCTAAAGCTTCCTTACGAGCGGAGTCCAGGGAGGAGAGTCGGCTTTCTAAGGCTGGGAGGAAGGTTTTTCCTAGTGGGGGGTAGGCACGAGGTTCAAAACCCAAGAGAAGCGAGAACGGCGAGACCTTAGTGGAGCTGTGTGGTACGGAGTTGTGTTGGAATTCGGCGGAGGTTAGGAATTTGGACCAATTGTGGGGGTTATTAGCACAGAAGATGCGGAGGTAGGTTTCGATTTCTTGGTTGGTTCTTTCCGTTTGTCCGTCGGTTTGAGGGTGGTACGCAGTGGATAAGCGGACATCGTACTTGAGGATACGCGCTAGTTCTCTGGCAAAGGCGGAGGCGAATTGAGGACCTCGATCAGATATAATCGTATCGTGAAGTCCGAAGCGTTTGAATACATAGTCGAAGAATAGTTGGGCTATTCCCTTTGCGTCGATTGTCTTGGAACAGGGTGCGAGAATTACCCCCTTCGTAAGGCCATGGTCGACCACGACCATTAAGGAGTCATAGCCTTGTGATAACGGGAGGTCGGTGACGAGATCGACGGAGAGTTGTTTGAATGGGAGAGACGAGGTGGATTTGATTGGGGTGAGAGGAGGTGTGACTGGGTGGGTGCGGACCTTGTTTTGTTGACAGATAGCACATCCGGTAACAAAGTTATTGACAAAGACTGAGAGCCCCGGCCACCAGAAGTCACGTTCGACAATAGCCTTGGTATGGAAGCGGCCTAGATGTCCCAGGAGAGGGGCGGAGTGGATGGAATGTAGGAGTGAAGATCGGGCGGAAGGCGGAACATACATTCGTCCTTTGTAATAAAGATGGCCATTGTCGAATGACCAGTCCGTGAGGGAGGAGCGCGGGAAGAGGGGTGATCCGTCGGCGAGGTTTTCGACAGCACGTAGTACCAGTGGGTCGGAGGCAGAGGAGGAACGGATGTGGCGGGCCAGGGTGAGGTCAAGGGTGTTGATGACAGCAGGTAAGGATAGAATGGTAGCGTTGGTATTATCTTCTGACGTGTCAACGTGGTCATGACGTGACAGGGCATCTGCAGGGGCAAGTTGGGTTCCTGGGAGAACCTGCCAGGTAATGTCGAAGTCCTGGAGGAACAGCGACCAACGAGCTTGTCGTCGAGACAATTTTCGGGGGTCCTTCATATAAGAAAGGTTCTTGTGGTCGGTGATTATCGTAACGGGGTGTGACGTTCCTTGGACATACTGGCGCCATTCTGTGAGGGCAAGGATAACCGCAAGCAGTTCGCGATCATAGATGTCGTAATTGCGTTCTGCGGCAATGAAAGTGCGAGAGAAGTAGGCGCACGGGTGAAGGTCTCCATTAGCATCTGCCTGGAGAAGTACTGCTCCCGCGGCGAAAAGGGAGGCGTCGGTCATGATGGAGAATGGACGGGAGACATCAGGGATGGCGAGAACGGGTCCCGATGAGAAGGAGGTCTTCAAGGTGTCAAAAGCTCGTTGTTGGAGGGAGGTCCAGACCCAAGGCTGGTCCTTTCGCGTGAGGAGGTTCAGCGGGGCGACGACATGTGAGAAGTTGGGGATAAATTTGCGATAAAAGTTCGCAAATCCGAGGAATGATCTGATGCCTTTGACCGAAGCAGGGGGTTTCCATTCGCGAATGGCGGAGAGTTTGGTCGGGTCCATTTCAATCTTTCCTTGACCGATGATCATGCCGAGGAACTCCATCCGTGGGGCGTCGAAGGTGCACTTGGAGAGTTTAAGAGATAGACCGTGTTCGCGGAGGCGTAGTAGTACCCGTCACGTTCGTTCATGATGTAAAGCAAGGTCTTCCTTTGTGTGGATGCCCAGATCGTCGATATAGATCTTGAGCCATCGTTCGGCAATCATGTCAGCGAAGGTGTAGTTCATGAAGGATTGAAACGTGGGGGGACCATTGCAGAAGCCAAAGAACATGACGGTGGGTTCAAAGAGTCCAAGGGGCGTGATAAATGCGCCTTTCCATTGATCTTCTTCTCGGATGCGAACGTTGTTGTATCCCCAACGAACGTCGAACTTGGTGAAAAGCGTGGAGTCCTTCATGTCGTCAATGAGTTCAGGGATAAGAGGAAGCGGGTAGGCGTTGCGAATAGTATGGGAGTTGAGGTATCGGTAGTCTTGGCATGGCCTGAGCGAGCCATCCTTCTTAGGTACGAAGAAGAAAGGGGCTGCCTGAGGAGACTTAGAGGGTACGATTCGCCCAGTCTTGAGGTGTTCATCGATGAATGCCTTACATGCTTCCTGTTCCTTAGGGTTAAGCGGATATACCTTGGCGACCTTGGGGACGAAGGAAGGCTTGAGCTCGATGGTGTGATCGTAAGGACGGTGTGGGGGTAGTTGGTCGTGGGTCTTCTCGGAGAAGACATCCTCAAAGTCCTTGCACCATTCGGGGAGAGTGGGTTCCGTGGTCTTGGCTTCTTGAGCGAGTTGGGTGGAGATAGCGATCTTACTGAGGTGTTCGCAGTAGGGTTCCGACTGAGGGAGGTACTCACGAAGAGACGCATCATCCTCAGTGGAATATCGTTGGGATCGGAGTCGGGTGAGCTCCATGTCTACATCGGCTCCAAGCCATCTGAGTAGGTATTGTTGGGGGGTCAATTCGTCGCCAGGGGTCAGAGGTTCTTTTGGGAACGAAAGAGTATTCCGTCTCCAATCAATGTGGGGGTTTCTTGATTTTAGCCAGGGCATTCCCAGAATGATCTGTTTACGTCCCAAGCTAACTACCATCAGGTCAATGTCTTCGGGGCTTTGGGGAAACATCATGCGCGTGTGGGCCTTCCAGAGGATGGTTCCTCGTTTGTTGGTGGTTCCGTCGACGTTAAAGGCCTGAATGGGTCTGGGGAGTTTTCTTAGGGGGAAGTTGGCGAAAGACAGAAGTCCAAGGTCGATGAAGTTTCCGGTGGCTCCGGAGTCTACCAGAGCGGTGGTTTCGACGATTTGTTTTCCCACTAGTAGTCGAACAGGGAAGCGCAAAGTTCTTTCATTGGCAGAGGCTACTAGTACATGGGAAACGATCTGAGAAGGCGACGTCGAGGCGTCTTCTCTGTTCAAAAATCCATATCGGGGGAGGTGGAGGCGAAGGAGATTTCTTCCTTGGGTTCTTCATAGCACATTTGAAGCACCTGTAAGATTTCGGCTTCGTTCTTTCCCTGGGTCTTTAGGGAGTTAACGTAAGTTTCGATGGGAGAGAGGGGTTTGGTTGGCGGTGGGGTGCAGAAGGGGTTAGTCTCAGTCGAGCGAATGGTTTGGGGACGAGGGTTGGTCGAAGGCGGGGTATTCCTGGAATTGGTGCATCGATTTGCACTATGTCCCTTCTTTCTACAACGGAAGCAGAGTCCTTCTCAGACGCAGCGGGCCCGTTCGGTGGGGGTGAGTTTTGACAGGGTGAGGGCGTCGATGTCCATGGCATTGGGGTCGTGATTGTGTCGAGGGGTGGTTAAGGTGGAAGGGAGACGTCCACCTTTGAGGGCAAGGATGTGCATCTTTTGCGCGTGGAAGACCTTAGCTTGTTCGATCCACTTGGCTACAGTGGTGGGGATGGACGACATAGAAAGGATCATGGTAGCGAGTTGTTGATCCAGGCCAAGGGAGAATTGATCGATAAGGGTGATGTCGTCGGTGATTCCTGCCTTGGAGGCGAGGTTCTGAAAGTCGGTGATGTACTTTTGGAATCCGTCGTCGGTGATACCATCAGGGCGTTTGAATGATTTTTGAGAGAGCTTGGTGAGCTCGAAGCGTGCCGTAGCCTTGGTGTCGTAGGGGAAGAAGGTGGATTCGAAGTTTTCGGCAAACTTGTCGAAGGTCTTTTCGCTTTGAGCGACCTTGGTGTCGGCCATTCGATCGTACCACATTTCAGAGAAAGAGACTCCTCGTCCCTTGCTCATCTTGTTTAGGGTGGTCATGATCTTGTCGTTGTCAGAGGTATAAATCGTCGAGTTGATGGAGAAGTAGGCTTTCATAGCCTTGATCCATCGTACTGCGTCTGAGGGTTCTCCAGAAAAGTCAGCGGGGAGGGCCGCTTTGAGCTCGGGTGCCTTGGTGGACATAGGGTTTGCTGGTGGAGGATTTACTGGGGTTGCAGGGGTTGCTGTGGGCGCTCTGGGGGGAATGGCACTGTGTCTGGGTGGTCGAGGGTTTCTAGTGTTCGAGGGTCCGATGGCAAGGGGTTCTGGTGTCGATGGTGCTGGTGTCGATGGTGTTGGGGTCGAGGGTTGTTCTTCCTCGTCACTGGATTCGTTGTAGAGCCCATAAGCTTGTCTTAAGGCTCTCTGGTGTGCAATGGTTTTTCGAGGGTGACGTCCTACTCCTAGATAGGAGGGACGAAGGGAGACACTTGATCTTTTGTTACGCGAGACGTACGTTCGTAGGTCGAGTGGAACCTGGTTGTCTCAAGGGAGGTACTCATGTAGAGACGCTACGTCCTTGAGTGACAACAGAGAGACGAAAGGACCGAGGTGGAGACGAGGGTTCAAGAGACAAGATGAACGGCCTTGGACACAGAAGGTACGCTAGATTGCGCAGATCAAGTGTAAGGGAGAAGTACAAGCAACGGTCCTTAAGTACTAAGGGACGCGTAAGCGTAGAACACGATGGAACGTTACAGAAGGCTGATAGTAATAGGGAACATGTAACCGATACGAGAGAATCGGTTAGAGGAGGAGATTGTTCATGATAAGAAAGAAGACACGTAAGTGACAATGACAAAAGAGATCCCCCTTCCGGTAGGAGGAAACCAAACGGCGTGAGGGTTCAAAGTAGAATGAGAGAAACATTAACCAAATCAAAGAGAAGTAGACATGATACCCAATCGTAAGAGAACATACTGCCAAAGATATGAGAGTGTCTGTAGAAGGACAAAAGGAGAAGTCGAGGAGAAAGGAGGAAAATCGTAACAATACGTGGGAACCCGAGAGTAATCTCCGCCACACTCCCAGGATCCTCTCGGAATACAAAAAGACTTGAGGAATTTCCTGACCCACACCCCTCACCTTTCCCTTTCTTTCCTAGGAAGTGGAGTCTCTTCGTGAAGTACTCCCCTAGTGAATGCACTTTGTTCTCATCCCTGATAACTATGTCTTTTTTTCGTCTTCTTGATCTTCCTCATCTTTGTCATCTTTGTCTTCTACTTCCCCTTTGCGTTTACGACGAGGTTTGCCCACCTGCTTACCCATCTTCGCTGCCTATTCACTCTACGCCGCCATCCTCGCCAATCCCGTCATCCTCCGCGTCGTCGAGGACCTTCCTCTTTACAATGAAGACGTGATCTGCCAAGAGCTAGTCCACCTCTTCCATGACGTCTCCAACGCCCAGAGATATCATGCCCTGGCCTCCCCTTGAGACTTACCAGAGGAGTTTGGTGTGCCACTACGTTTAGCTTTAGCAGGCCTTCCCAACCATATTCTAACCATTTTACATCTTCATGGTTTTCACACTTTTGTCAAACTCATTCCTCCCACCGTACTATACCCTACCTTCCGTCACATTTTCCTGACCCTCACCATGGAACAATGCAACCGTTACCTCGAACAGTCAGAACTTCCCCAGTTGCCCTCTCCTGTCCCCATACCACCTCCTGCTCCCTCCTCGCTACTTTCCCGCATGTCCTCCCCTACTCCGTCGACAGATTCCTTCTCTCTCACTGCTGTTGAGCCGGAATACAGTTTAGACGAGGACGAAATGGCCCGTAACCAATCCTTCGTGGTCTGCATCGGCAAAAATCGGCCAGTCATCTCCGCTCCCACTCGCCTAATCAATGTCCCTATCTCCCGTCGACCGGCTTCCGCCCTCACCAAATGCTTTCGGTGCTTTAATCAAGGTCACTATCGAGAGGATTGCCCACTCTATGTTTGCCCCCATTGCCAGGTATCCGCCCCTGGTCACCCCGTCTCCATTTGTATGTCTGTCCAATGTGATTTTTGCAGTTGATGGGGACATAGCGCCCGATTTTGTCCCACTTGACTTTGTGGAGTGTGCGATCGAGGAGGACACTTGGCGGACAATTGTCCTTTTAACATCCTTTCCCCTGAGCAGGCCACCCATATCCACGGGCCTTCCCAGTCTTCGGGATAGGAGTACTCCGAGAGGAATTTTCATCGAACCTGGGGTTCAATGGTACGAAGGGGGTAATGTTACAATTTTCCTCCTTCATCCTCGATTACTTCTTTTGTCCTTCTACAGACGCTCTCACGTCTTTGGCGGCATGTTCTCTTACGATCGGGTATCGTGTCTAGTTCTCTTTGATTCCTTTAACATTTCTCTAGTTCTACTATAAACCCCCACGCCGTTTGTTATCTTCCTACCGGAAGGGGATCCCTCTTGTCATTGTTGCTTACGCTTCTCCTTTCTTATCGCGGACAATCTTCTCCTCTAGCCGATTCTCTCATATCAGTTACGTGTTCCTTATTACCATTGTCCTTCTGTAACGTTCCACCGCGTTCTACAATGACACATCCTCTAGTACTTAAGGACCGTCACCTGTACTTGTTCCTTACACTTGATCTGTGCAATCTAGCGTACGTCCTCTGTCCAAGACCGACCGTCTTGTCCTTCGAACTCTCACCTCGGTCACCTCGCTCTCCTCCGTTGTCACTCAAGGACATAGCGTCTCTGCGTGAGTACCTCCCTTGAGACAACCGGTTCCGCTCGACCTACGAACGTACATCTCGCATAACACGGATCATTACTTCCCTTTTATAACTACCTCAATAAAGTCTTTCAAAATCAAAGGAGAATATGTACGGAATACCCACTTCTTTGATTTGTTATACTTTGAGGAGTTAGAGGAAGATGTCAGGCATGACAGGATTCCTTATATGCCTTCACCTCCACTACAAACAATATATATGGGAAAAACTCCTGATTACCAGGGTACCCCACCAATTGTTCCAATTTCATCTCCCTTTATCGTTTCTTTTGGTTCTTATAGGGCTAAACCCCTTGACGTTACTGATCTCATTATCCTTGGCCTTCTATTGACTTGAAACATGTCCTCAAAAGACTCTAAATCTGGTGGCGTATCAAAGAATATTTCCACTCTTTTAGGAACCTCCAACTACCACGTCTGGCTGGATGCAATCCAGTCATTCTTGATGACACTCAAGGTCTGGAGGATTGCCTCCGGAGCTTCAGTCTATCCTATCCTAAATCCTTCTGTGGTTATCCAGGACATGGTCGATGCTTGGTTAGATTCTGACTACCAAGCAGTTGGAGTTATCTCACTATACATAAAGGAGGACCTCCATACAGCAGTCGCCAAAACCTACAATGGTAACCATGACTCACTTGCTCACACTACCCTTGCAAACCTCGCCACGCTTTATGCAACTACCAGACCAACCGGACAATTCTACCTCTTTAGGAAAATCATTAACTGGCAATCAGGATCTAGAGATATGTCCACTGAGATAGCTCATCTAGTGGACCTCTTCATACGGTTACAGGCTGCTGGCTTTAATCTTCTAGATAATCTTCGTGCCATATTACTATGCACAGGACTAAGCGAAAAATATTCCAACCTAATTACATACCACCATCGTTCACATGAAAGCTACCGCCAACTTTACCCCCGCCAATATAATTCCTATGATTCTTGCCGAGTCACAAAGACAAGGCACTTCCCTTATCAATCATATCTCTACTGATAAAGCCAAAACGATCAATTGCAAAGTCTGTCGTGGATCCTCTCACATGACAGAAAACTGTTGGAAACTCATGGGTAAACCCGGGTCTGAAAACCAGACTAACCAACAGAAACAACAGCAACAACCTTGTCAGCCAACAAAACAAAGATAAAGGTAAAGGTAAAGGTAAAGGCAAGGCCAACGAAACCCATGTCGCTGAAAAAGCCATGGTTATTGACAGTGGATACATCTCTGATGGTAGCGATTCTGATCACACTATCACCTTTTCAAAAATCTCTGACACTTACCTGAACAAACCAGGAAGTTCTTCGAAACCACTCTTAGCGAACCTGGATGATGAGACCTTAGATTAGGGAGATATGGAAGATATCGCACCAATTGGAAACCAGTCCTTTTGCAGAATGTCCTTCTAAGCCTGGCCCACCGGCTATAAGAACAAAACTAAAGGTGAACAAAACTAAAGGCGAAAATTATTATGGGAATTATGACTGAAGAGCTGATGGAACATGGAAGCATGGCCTGGATCGCCAATTAATGCACTTGGATGACCAAGCCCTTTATGACGACGATGTAACCGGTTATGTAGACACTTCTTACAATGACTATGGATATTTTTCATGTTATGCCGTAACTGATTCAGTAAGTGTGCAAGATAAATGAATGGTGGATTCCGGATATACCAACCATCTGTCACCATATTTTGACGATTTTGTTTCAAAAGAGGACCATGAAAGGAAATGCAGAACTGCTAACGGGAAACTAATGCCCATTTATGGCCCAGGAACTGTTTTATTCAAGCATCACAATGGAGAATATAACAAAACTCTCATGCTTACCAGAGTTTACTACACACCCCATGTTAGTCACAGACTTCTTTCTGTCACCGCCCTTACCAAACAGGGTTTTACGTGTACAATCAGAGATATGTAAAACCCAAATCTGGGACAAAACTGGAAAAGTAATTACGGCTGAACAGCTGAATTCATCAGATTCTCTGCACTGGTTTTCGTCATCACCAATGCAATCAGCCACACAGGCAACCAGTATACAAAGGGAAAATTACTACCTTCTGTGGTATGGCCAAATGAAATACTGTTCTCGTAACGCCTTACGACATGCCTTTAATTATGTTTCCGGTTTACTGAAACTTGATATACCCAATACATCCAAACCCTGTTGTGGATGTTCACTTGGAAAAGCCACTCAATGACCCTTTCCACCTTCGGAGTCAAGAGGGGATAAACCACTCAGATTGGCTCACACTGATCTTTGTGAATTCCTGGTGCAGTTCAGGATGAAGAATACCTGGATGATGATCTTTTTTGATGACTTTTCAGGCTATGACTCCATTATCCGCCTGAAACGTAAGTCAGATGCGGCCACCGCTTCCCGCCATTGGTTTGCACATGCTGAGAAAATGTCTGGGAACAAACTGTTAAAACTGCATTCGGACCGTGGAGGGGAATATCTGAGTTCGGAGCTCCAAACCTTCCTTTCCGAAAATGGTATCAAACACCAGATAATGATCTCTTACATACCTCAACAGAATGGAAGAGCAGAATGTTTCAATCATACACTTTTGGAGAAATCCGAAGCTATGCAACAACATGCATGTCTACCACCATTCTTTTGGCAGGATGTTGTAGAAACATCTCTCCACATCTATAACAGGCAACCAATACATTGTCACAAATGGCATACTCTAATCCAACTATGGAATGGTACAAAACCAGACATATCTTATTTCAAAACATTTGGTTGTCAGGTGTATGCCTACATACCCAAAGACAAGCGAGCTAACAAGCTTGCACTCAAATCTGAAGATATTGTTACAGACACTATCAATTTTTCCCTTATTTTTCCTGATTTTCTAGAGCGACTTTCGCATTTAGCCCCTATCTATTAGCCCCTATCACCCGAAACAACTAAATGCTCAAGTCTGGTCCACAGTCTAGACCCACTCACCTCATGGGTACCATGTGTATTGCTGTGCGCCTCACCGATCACACATGTCATGCAGCCTCGCACTTGTTCGCCTTATGTGCACTGCCTACCTCACCCATACCTTGTGGACATCACCTGTTAGCAGCATGTACGCCTCACTACCTACTCATGTAGCATAGGATATCTACCGATCTAGTCTACACTAGTACAAACCCCTGTATAGTATATAAAGCCCCAATAGAGCGCCAGAGAACCTCAGTCTTGTCCTCTTGGATTTTTCCCTTCAACTCTAGGAGCTACTCTACTCTCTCTATTGTTCTATTGCTACTAGGCTTGTGCTCTACTAGTAAGTGCTGGTCGTTTCATTAGGACAAGACTTACAACAAGTCTTTGGTTTAGTCAACCCAACTGCTTGCACCGATACTCTTGATAACTAGTAGGACCCCTTCGTTACTGTTACACGAGGCAACTAGCTAACTGCCTCTCAGGTGTCTTGTATAGTCAAGAAGGAAGAGTCCCCTATTGTGGTCCCCCTTTCGTTATCGGAAGTCGAGGAGACAAAGTCAGAGGAGCGCAGCACTGTACCAAGTCTTCGCTATCCCACATCTAGTCCTAGTCATAGTAGAGCCTCTAGTCGGCTCATATCGTACCGTACCTGCTCGCCCGCCCTCTGCTACTCACCTGTAAGGAGAGGCGATTCTTGTTACTACCTGGCGACACCAGAGAGATCACCAACCCTGCTCGCATAATCAGTAGATTGGGCACCAGTAATCGCCCATCGTGCAGCAACTGACTTCACCCTCGTTCCCTCGTCCACAAGTTCAGGTTTTCAAACGCATGTCGATTGAAACGACCAGTACTCACTGTAGAGCACAAGCCTAGACAATAGAACAATAGAGATAGAAGTGTAGCTCCTAGAGTTAAAGGGAAAACTCCAAGAGGACAAGACTGAGGTCCTCTGGCGCTCTAT
>JBBPNP010000560.1:0-11981 GCA_038090955.1 Xerocomellus intermedius
GGGGATATCTGTGAAAGTCACTGGAAGAAGAAAGGGAGTACGAGGAGGTGAGTATGAGAAGTTAGCAAAAAGCTGAAGGACTGACTTGTAAATGGTAGTACGCTGGGTGAGAGAGTTGACTGTGTATCGTTCGGTAAGGAACAAGAGAGAGGGGGCAAAGCGCCACGCCTTCAAGTTTTGTATCCGATATAGGGGGTCATTCGGTAATTAATAGGAGGGTACGGTGGCGCATAAGACTTACTTATGTCGGAAAATTTACACGCTGTGCACCCCCAATAAGGCAGCTGCACGTGCTTTACGTCACGTGACTCGGGGTTCCGCTTTCGTGCGCGTCCGCGCTTACCTAAGCGTACCCGCTCGTGACTTATAGGGATTTTGGGTAGTCTTGGAAGGCTATCGTAATGCCGGCGGTAAATTGCGGCCTTTCAAGCGCTTCCAAGCGGTGGCAACTCAGAATGGAATTTTCCGACATTCGCGAATCAGAACGACATCGGCGCAGACGAACTGGCAACTCTAGAAACGGAATGTAACACCGCCGCCGTGCAGGTAAAGAAGCTTGCAATCAGGTTTCGAAAAACGCTCTCGTTACGCCTGTTCTGTCTGACATCTTCCAGAGCTCAGCAACTCAAAAGCACGCCCACGTAAGTCAAACTCGAGGCTCAGATAGAAGACGTGAACTAGACAGTAAGACCCGTCTACACAGATCGTCGTTGACGTCATCTACTGCATTAGATCGCCCTTTTGTCGGAGAGGCTTGCTCCGCTACGTGGCGGTGTACCGCTTATCTCATCTGACGACCTCGCACAACTCGACATTGACTGGAACAGATGGCGACCCGAATGGGGCCGTCGCAAGAAAACTTTCATTTCGTCAGTTCACACATACCCATCGCCTCCGCTTCCTTGAGGTGCACGTTGACTGGCATTGCTTCTAGTTTTTGGTAGCTCGTAACGGACTCTGCCGCCGCAGGACGCTACTGCTCTTGCAGAAGATCTCGGGATCGAATTCGATACACCAGAACACACGTCGTTCGAACGTGGCCCTTTGTGCACGGTACCGGGACAGAGCTCGAAGCCGAATTTGAAGCGCAAGCGCGCATAGGTTTGTGTTTGCCATGCGCTTGTTCTTCATGTACTTTTTTGAAATGCATGTGCAACTCGTTTCTTCACGAGCCATGCCAAGATATTGCTGACTATGTGAACTATATAATAATCTGAGATGCACGACAGCAGTGCACATCGCGCGGGACTGGTTCACCCAGAAATCACCACGTTCCCGTCAATGCCCAGCCATCCCCTCCCAAATCCGCGCGCAACAGCCCTGAAGCCAGACTCCTTGACCTCGGCAAGTGAGACATACCGTTGATGGTAGCCATGATTGCACATGAAATGGATGCTCTGAAGATCGAGCTGACCGTTAAATTGCGAGCACCGCGTGACGTGGAATACTCTCGGATGCCCCATATCCTCGTGATCATCGACTTGCTTCAATTTCGCCCTCGTCTCTGAGCGGTAAGAAGAGATGAGTTGATCCTGTGAGTGTCATTGTCTCGTCAACGAAGGGAGCAGAACAAAGAGAAACACGCTGTCGCGATCTCCTCCATGCCCTCCTTGTCCCGTCTCATCGCCAACCTTTAACAAATCCGACGCTCACCACCTCGTTCCGACTGAGGACTTGTACGACAGACAGAGGCGACATTGTCTTCTCGTTCTCAATATGTTCCAGGAGGAGCGCAGGCGTCGAAGTGAGGAACCGGAGAACAAGTGGGTAAAGCTGTGGATTATCAGGGACGTACTTGAGTAGCGCTGAAATAACCTCATGCGTTTCGTGTTGCCCCATCGAATGAGATCCGCTTCTTTCAATTGGCCCATGAACACTTGTTTGCAGGAATCGGCCGAGGGTGGAAGGAGAAGTTTTTCGGTCGGTGGTGACGCGAGGTGGAGGATCAGTTTCAATGGCGTGACCTGTATGCTATGCCCTAATCCCGAGGCAGGCGCACCAGGTCGTATTGAAGCCGATATAATATGGTTGTCGTAGATCAAACCAATCGGCCAATGCCTACAACGCGTGTCGCATCAGAGTTACCGTCGACAACCACAACGCCGAAAAGGCAACACATGGGGGGCTCCCGTTTCCGGGGATGCGCTGACATGATTGGTGAAGAGAGAAAAAGACGCAACATACCACTTGAGCAGAGTACCCTCTTCGCTCTCGAACCACCAATCCTCCTCCTTCAACATTTTGCCAGCTGCCTCATCAAAGACGACATCCATCAGGAATCTTCGTAGCTCTGGCATGAGCAAGGGCAGGTAGCTAACCCTCGGTGCTTGGATGTAGTAGCATTCGAGTCCACGATCAGAGTTCGCGGGGAGTTCTTTGGGATCGACGCGAACTTCAAGCGGGACGGTCCCTTCCCATGAAAGACGTCGGAAAAGCGTGATCGAGGCGGACGTCGCGAACGCTGAACCAGCGTGGTTGCGCGTTGTACCGTACGCGGACATTTGACGAACAAGCCACCACCGGGCACAGATTCAAGGAGGATGTCCTAATGCACGTGACAGTCTGCTCCTAGTAGACATGCCTCAGCGCCATGCACAATGGCACCCAGGTCTTACCACGACCACCTTCTTCTCTCCCTCCACCACCAAGTATGCCCGGCTCGCTGCGAGCACGCAGAATACTTCGATTCTCGGCCGCCGTTGTCACTCAATTGGCGTTTGTACCCGGACGCAGCGAATGATTGTCACTGCGCACTCATGGTGTACGAAGACCGCAGGAGGTTCGCTGCCCGGGCGGCAAGACCCTCGACGCATCGATGTATTCACGTCATTCCGACCCTTCTGCAACACCTCGACGCACCCACGAAGCCATCCCAGATTACTGTATGTTCGAACCGTCTCGGCCGCAATAACTCCATGCGTACAAACTATGGCACATGGACACTGGCAAGATGCCGCTCGAACACATGTGCACGGCCCTCCGGAAGGGCATATGAGTCGCCCATTTGATTCATATGCCCGTGCCCGTACGCTTGGCCGTGCGTGCCAGTGGGAGACCAGGAGTCGTTGTGCTCATGGCGACTGTGTGACTGTACTTCGAGCTTAACACTTGCTCAAATCATTGTTTCACATCGGTGATATCAAACAGTTGCTGGTCCAGGGCCTGGCTAATACTTTTTTTCTAGCTTTCATGATGCCTACATCACGACTGCTGTTGGTTTCATTTGGTCCTTGCGAACACGCACTGGAGACGCGCCAACGGAAACCCCATGTCTTTGTGTATCCGGAAAAATACATGCCCGCAAACACTACTTACAGTCGACTCTGATATAACCCATACCTCTCGGGAGAGGTCCAGGGGTATGGGTTTTGAGAGAGTATGGGTTACGATAGAAGTCGACCACTGACGAGACAAAGCTCATTAACCATCAACAGATATGTATATACATTCATATCCTGTAGAATATTAACTATTTAGGCTCGAAGTAAAGTCCTCTTCCTGACTGAGCCGAGCATTGACTCCAACTTACGCATGAATGGATCATCAAATTCCCGGATGTACCTTCCCAAAACCAATGCCGCCCGGAGTGCTTCGCCACGCGTAGGACCTGGTTCGACAGGCTCATTGTGGTCGTTATCAACCTCATCACTATTCCCGGCACCATTCGTTTCCCGCGCCGCTTTGGCATCCATCACAGCTTGATAGATATCTCCGTCAGTCGCCTCGAAGATATTGTGCGTCTCGGCAGCCGGGTTGAGAAGCTCAGCCAAATCCATTCAGTTCGAGCGTTGGAGGGCCCCAGTAGCCTCCAGTTCGTCCAATGCGTCACGGACAGCGTTCTCGGCGGCTTGCACAACACTGGGTTCATTCGAGTGGCGTGATTCAGTGGTGTGGATCAGGGATGAGATGGGAAGTGATGGCCCTGGTTGGATGAGAGGCTACGATGCTGACGAGCTGGTGTCGGGAAGGATACTGGCTTTACGCCAACAGTTTCGGTTTGTCGTCGTGTCAACCTTCCATGCATCGTGTACCATTGGGAGACGAAATTATATAAACAAATTTCCTAATATAGAATCATATCGGGGTTTTCCGAGTACAGGTAGCCATGGGTTATAACAACCAAAAATTGGTATGGGTTATTGGTTATGGGAGAGTTATGGGTTATCAATACGAAATCCCTGCATACCGACTTGGGAGATTGAAAAATCTATGTGTTATCAAAGAGTATGGGTTATATGGGGTATGGGTTATATCAGAGTCGACTGTAACTCGGTTGGTCATTCAGGTATCTTGGTATGACACCACCCATTTCAACTTCTGAATCCACTGAACGGGAGAAGGAGGTCACGGCGACTGTTGGAGGAACTACGAAATCAGAAGACCTTTGAAACCGTAGAGGAAGCTCGAACGAGGTACAATCTCGACATCGTTCTACATTGGCCTCCTCGTCGAGCCAAAACCAAGTACGCTTGCAATTCCATTAAGCGTATCAGAACTCCACTCTGATGCATCTCGATTTTCCTTCTTAAAGTCGGTTCCATTGGTCCACAAAAAATGGATATATGCAGAATTCACAAAACTAGTCAAGATGTGGGAAAAGCACGAGGAATCTCAAATGGGTATCTTTGTTCGAAATATCAAAAGGTATTTCAAGATAAGGGGTTGCACAGGATGTGTGTTCTTCATGCAAGTTCTTCGTATAGTTCTGCTTTACCGGATTACGTCTTTGATGAAGGCGAACGACGACCAAGGCAAGCGTTGAAGCGGCTTAAAAGAGGCAAGTGCATGTTCGGTGCCCTGATCAGTCAGAATCACGAGGAACCTTTCAGTTCGTTTCTCCACTCGGTACCAAGGGCCCGGGGCAATGCAGGACCTCAATAAGGCCATTGTCGGCGACCGAGAACCACTCGACCTTCGCCCGCCCGGGCACCCTGATCGGTCAGAATCATTGGCCAACCTTGCAGTTCGTCTTTCCACTCGGTACAAACAGCTCGGAGCAATGCAGGATCTCGACCGAGAAGCACTCGACCTTCGCCTGTAAGGGCACCCTGATCAGTCAGAATCATTGAAAAACCTTGCAGTTCATCTCTCTTCTCGGTAAAACCAGCTCTGGGCAATGCAGGACCTTGATGAGGCCCTTATCCTTGACCGAGAAGCACTCGAATTTCTTCCGCGAGGCCACCCTGGTCGGTCAATGTCTTTGAACAGCCTTGCAGTTCGTCTCTCCATTCGATACACTCTTGGCAATGCAGGACCTCGACGAGGCCATTGTCCTCGACCGCGATGCACTCGACCTTCTCCCGCATGGGCACCCTGATCGGTCAGGATCGTTGCTCAGCCTTGCATGCCACCTTTGTAATCGGTTCATACGGCGTAAGCAGTCACACGATGAGGAGCTGTTCAGTCTCTACACCCAACTCGCCGATTTGCCCCCAACTGTATCCTCCATTGATCTTTCTGCCGCTAGAGCATGGACCCGTGCGGCTGAGCATTTCCAGCATCCCACGATAGTTCTCGCACATGAAACATCCCTTCGACTACTTATTCAACATCTGGCCGCTCTATCACCATTGCCTCGACATCTTGTCATCCTCAACAACCTCACATCGTCACTCGCGGTTGATGTCTCCGTAAATGTGTTCCTGCGCGTGCCGTAGAGCTTCTCGAACGAGGCCGGGGTGTCTTTTGGAGTCAGCTTACTCGACTCCATTCCCCGCTGGATGATGTCGTAGTATCTGGCCCTGCAGGAATGACGTTGGCAGACGGGTTCACGCGGCTTGCTTTGCTCACTCGCAATGCCCTCAATTCGCCTGATGCAGATCAGCATGAACGGCTGTGCTGTCTCAACTTCCAACTACAGATAGTTGTCACCAATATTCGCGAGCTTCCTGGTCGTTCCCGTTTCCTTCTTCCTTCGCTCTTCCCCGATCTCCGACGTGCAGCCAGTGGGGGACCCGTCATCATCGTCAATACGAGCAAGTATAGCTGTGACGCGCTCATTGTCTTTCTCGATCGAGATCCCGTTCGTATTACGTTGCAGATCACACAGGAAGATGTCCGAGACCTGTCAACGGAGCTCCATACCTTGACTTTGCGCGCAAGGAGGGTTGACGTGATGAAAGAGCTCGCCTTCTTCATACGCAAACTTTGGGATCGGATCGTTTCCCCCATTATAGATTGCCTCCAGACGACCCATCCATCTCAGTCACGCATCTGGTGGTGTCCCACCGCCGAGTTCTCTGTGTTACCCCTGCACGCTGCTGGTCCGTATAGGAAGGGCCAACAGAGCCTCCCTCATCCCTATATCTCGTCCTACACCCCCACCCTGACTGCTCTCATTCGTGCCAGACGGCGCGATCCATCGCGTTCTGCAACTGAGCAGAAACGTTTCCTTGCTATCGGTCCAGCCAAAACTGCTGGCGATAGCGAATTCCTTTCCATAGGCTCGGAATTGAACAACATTCGTCAGCGCGTCGACAGCCTTGCCACATTCACGTGTATAGATGGAGTCATGGTCTCCCAAATCGGAAACAGCCGTTCGAATTCGCATTCGCTCTGCACGACGAACACTTTACAATCCAACAGATCATCGGGTACGATTTGAAGAATCCCGAATTTGCGGATCTCTCTGCATGTCATACTACTGTCGGAGACGAAGAGCGTTCGGACGAGGTCATCCATCTTGCGTCGGCGATGCAGTTTGTTGGCTTTAATTCTGTGATCGGGACGATGTGGTGGGTAGACGATGGTGAGTAACATGGTCACGTCGACTTTCTATAAGTACATGGTGGACGAGTCTGGTCGTCTGGATCATACCTGGGCAGCGTTCGCGCTGAACAAGATGATGGGATCTGTGAATATACCTATACCATTATATCCATGTCGGTGCTTAGTTCTGGCATATCCTCGTTTGCTTTCTCGTTTTGCATTGTTCGTACTCGCTGTGTGTAACTGCTAACAAATATGCTATCCTTCATTCCGCGGGTCGTGCCAGTCACAAGTATATTATACGTGGCTACAGTACCAGCGAAAACCCGCGCACCGCCTCAATCAGGTGCCCCCGACTCCCTGGGAATTTCGACTCAAACCACATCATATTAAAACAGACGGAATACAATAGAACGTCAGGGGAGGGGACGTCCGACATCCCCTTTAAGCTTCAATGCCGATGTTGGTCGCTTCACATTTCTTAATGCAATACCAGTGCGACCGGTGCGGCCTGACCAGACAGATCTCACAGGAGACCTACGTGCAGCCACCAATTGCAACAATGTTTGTTTTCCTCTTCCCTCTAATGTTCACCTTCTTCCCTGACTGGGTACTGGATAGGTTTGTTTCCTGGATCGCTTTCCCCCCTATCCCGCACCCAGGATCACGGTGGTGTGTCCAATGGACACATCTACGAAGGACTACAGAAGTGAGATCAGACAAATACCACTCCTGAATGCTAAACGAGTCTTGTTGCAATGATTTGGCTAATACTTAGCGCTTGCCCGGTCACTCTTAGGAGTGCCTCTGAAGGCAGATCGACCCTCATGCTGAGTGTGAGGATAATCTCACACGGGTCAGGTTACGATTTTACAAGTAACAGTAACATAAGGCGATCGAAGACGTCTCGCGATGTACATGACAGTAGCAACACAAACCGTGACTATACATCCTGCCAGCTGCCTCAGGCTCCGTTCCGTGTATGATTCTTGAAGCTTGAAGCTTGACTCTAGGGTGCGGGTGATTGTCAGTGACCAGTAGATTCGTTACGAATATTTACACTCCGCGCCCTCGTCACTTGTCCTGAAAAACGAAGATTCAGCACTTAAACTAGTCCCTCTACTACCGCATCGGGAATATATCCTGCGGGTACTCGCGCGCGAGCGCTTACATAACCACGCCTCACGCTATCTCTTCTGACTCTGTACTTGTTTGATCGGACAATCAAGAATCTATTCTTACTATTCTTACTATTCTTCCTGCGTGGTCCCGCACCCCAGATTCTAACACGGACCGCTCTACCCCACTGTCCGTAAGCGTTGCCCACCTCCATAACGACGGAAAAGGATTCAATTGTTCGTTATCGTCCTACTACAACCGCCTCTTTGACCTACTTCCGTTTTAGGTGCTTCTTTTCTCTATGATGGCCCAAATGACACTCGCGAATGTGCCGAACGAAAGACTTGCGTTTAACCCATTTATGACATCCCCACCGGCAGTAAATCCGGGTATCTGCCTTCAACTTCCTAATATCATGTGTATTCGCGAAATGTGCTGGAACACCTTTGCATGTAATCTGAGCACCGCAAGTCTCAGAGTTACCCTCGCCGGTCCACTGGCAAGGTACTGTCGCCAAGCAGGGATGGGTGATCTGTGTCGTGGGTACAAGGGGTTGTGCTTCGGCTAATTGCACAGTTTCTGGAGTTCGCACCACCTATCACACATGTTGAATGGGTGTTGATGTTGCACAAAGTGTGAGCATGTCCTGCTTACATCCTTGAGCTCCCCACTAGCACCATAGTCCTCCGTCACGGGAGTGTCATCATTCTGCAATGGTATTCATTAGTGTATGAAATACACGATCACACAAGGAAGGCATCCCAAGACATACCGAAGGAACTAGCATGGCATCCATGGCGTGATTAGCAGAGGCGGACAACATCTCCACTTCACGGTCGACTTCACTTCGGAAGGTAGGGGACATCATGATGTGCTCGAAGGTGCTCATGTTGATAGAGGGTGCAGGGTACCCGTGGTTATACGCGCCGGCCAACGGTGCACTTGCAGGGTATCGTATAATCTGTCGCGCATGTTCAGCATGTGTGGAAACAGAACGTGAAAGCATCTTTCTTACATCCTCAGGCTGTTTACCAAGATCGCGGTTTTCCATGGTGACACCACTCGAATGGTCCTGGTTGGCCCGTAAAATGATTCAGACTTTGAATGCAGAAGAAAAGGGCATTTCAGAACACACATAAGTGTGGTTTACTGTTTCGCACATCGAGTCCAGTCCATGGCACGGTTCGAATTGGTATGGAGTGAACATGCGATTGTGTCGCTACGAGGTACGAAGCAAGAGGTCCAGCTTCAGTTTATATGCAGAGCACTTAAACAGGTGCCCTCCATCGTTCCTGGTGGAGGGCATGGAAGAGATTTGGAGGTAAGTACATAATACATAGTAACTCGTCGGCCCTGACTGTCACATGTGGAGAAAAGGCTGCAAAAAGAGGAAATTCACAATACACACACCAGGCGTGAGCCTGCTTCAATGCAGGATGATGTCGCGAATGGGTCATAGATCGGATTTGGATTTGGAGGCTGTTCCGAAGTAATATAGGGAATGAAACTGTGTGGTCTCCAACAACGGACCCAGTTGAGCGGAGCGCTCTGGAACATCGGAGGAACTCGAGAGTTATAAGGGTGTGGACAACGTCATAGTACGATTATATAATCATACAGAACGGAAACTGTGAGCTCCAACTGCAGGGTGGTGTAATCTATTCGAGCGCTCGGCAACACCAGGCAAGTCGCTGATTGCACGGCGGCAATGAGACACATTGTGTGATCGAGTGGGCTTCAAGTTGTGAGCGGGGATTTCATACAGGGCGCTATACATTTTCTTGGCGAACTTTGGAGAAGTTAGTGGATTTTATCCAACTCAGGGTGGTGCAACCTATTCGAGCGCTCGCTGAGGAAGGTCTCGAATCACACAACAGGCACATCGCTGAACTACATCTACGGCAAATGAAACAAATACCCACTCGGGTAGCGATCAGCATCATACTACAGGATTATATAAGCATACAGGCTGTGATTTCCAACAGGATCCACCCTGCGATCTATTCTCGGGAACTTGAAGGACTCGACTGCCACACCAGGCACACCGCTGAACTACATCTATGGCAATGAGATAAATACCCACTTGGGGTGCGATCAACGTTATGACATGCTTCAAGCATACAGAACGGATGCTGTGATTTCCGAGAGGGTACACCGTGTGATCTGTTCGAGTGCTCGGCGAATGCCCACACCAGGCACATGCTGAAGTGCACCACAATGACTTGGAAACAAATATACCCGCGATCAACGTCACACCACGTGATTATATAAGCATACAGAACGGAGCTGTGATTTCCAACAGGGTGCACCGTGCGAGCTACATATCGAATATCGAGTGTTCGGAAGGACTCGAATGTCACACCAGGCACACCGCTGAATTGCACCGCGATGAAACAAATAATATAAACATACAGAACAGAAGCTGTGATTTCCAACAGGGTGCACCGAGCCCATTCGAGTACACTCGAATGTGGTCCAGGCACACCGCTGAATTGCACCGCAATGAACAAATACCCACTTTGGGTACATACTAAGTAAAGCATACGGAACGGAAGCCCAGCTGGGGCAATATATATACGTGACCGTGCTGCCTGCTAAATCATCTCCTTTTATTCCCATTGCCGCTCTCCATTTATAGATACATTGCCTCCATGTCCGCCACTTTGGTCCCTCTGTTATTTTCTTGCTTCTAGCCGTCGAGCTCGAGGTAGTGACCTTTATTCGTGCCTAGCTATTTTCGAACTTGAAGTGTAGCTGGCCAATTGTGTACTGTTTGCTATGATATCCGACAGGACGTTCAGGAGACTCAGGCTCGTCGATCACTTTGAAATCGTACAATTTACGGGCTTCTTGCAGATCCGTCACCCAAGTGGAGAAACGACGGCGAGCAAGCCACACTGGAATTGAAGGCTTCCAGAAGGGTCCTATGATATGGAGTATTACAACGGGGGAGCCGGGACGTCTGGAACCCCTTTGGTAACTGATCTCTTCACATTTGGGTTGATGCGACACCGGCCTGACTAGACAGATCTCACAGGAGACCTACGTGCAGCCACCAACACATTGTTTTCGTCTTCTCCCGAATGCTGCTGCCAGTGGATTCACCTTCCCCGACTGGGCACTGGATTAAATTCCTGGATCGTTACCCCTTCTCGCACCCGGCGTGGTTTCAAGTTGTCCAACTTGAATGGACGCATCTACGAAGAAGTATGGTCCAAAGCGAGCTCCTATTGAGCCCGAGCCCCTTAATTGGACAAACACCATACCTGGATGCGGGAGGTTTCCTTTCTTGGATAGGCGATAAGTATCGAGACTTCAATTGCCTGTATAATTTACAGATCGCAGGACCATCATCCAAGTGGAGAAACGATAGCGAGCAATGACATTGGAGGCTTCCAGAGGGGACCATATGTCGAGGGACTCGGAGCCGGTACCTTACGCCAATAAGTCGGAGATCATCTGACGCCGTCGGACTAGGCCATTCACACGAGAACCCGGCATGTGAACGTTGATGTGTTTGCGGGCTGATTCTTCCCCGTCTATGAGCCACCAAGCCGGAGCCTCACTTTGCGTACGAGGTCAGAGACGAGTACCCGGTAAGGGTCGTCCATGCTGATTCCGATCGATGTCATCTCTGTTGGTCTAGTAGCCCCACGCGCCGGGGCGGCGATGATAGGTCTCTCGATGGTGGACTGCCTTCGGAGCTGCCGTCACCGCATTCCACTTTATAGTCGGTATCCTTTCATTTCACGTCCAAGAATATCCAGCTCATGGCGCTTCTTTCAACTTCAAGTTGTCCTCGATCATTTCTTCAGATGGAACCTCACGAGACATTTACCTATACCTACGATCTCTTTGCAAGAAACACTCACTTGCAGATCTTCATCTTGTAAGCCTCGTTTTCGTCCCATGTCGAACGCGTCATTCACTGATTTTAGGGTCGAGTCAGAGTCAGACCGACCAAACCAATACACCTTCTCCTTGTCCCTGAAAATTGGTCACGTTGAACGCGCCCTCTCTACGCCCGTCACCATGAGGCTCTCCGTTGACCCTCGCCGATTAGACTTTGTCGCTTTGTAAATGGCGTTCGCCCCTTTCCCCGTCCACTCACCCGCAACTGATCACACCCACCAGTGCGTTCCCTCCAAGATCCA
>JBBPNP010000561.1:0-11962 GCA_038090955.1 Xerocomellus intermedius
TTACCAATGGCCAATAAATATTTTTGCTTATAATGGGTTTATATAGGTTTATATACCCATGGCAACAGGTATCAGACTGAGGCATACGGCACAATTAGTATAGAGCTTTTGTGCTTCAAGTGATGCCGCCAGGGCATATGACTCGGAGGCGGAACGAGCCCGTAGGAGTTACGAAAGAGACATACGCGGGCAGCACGGGGTTCATCTGAGAGGGTAGGGTCGTCGAGCGAGGGGGGTAATTGGCAATGAACTCATGAACGATTCAAACTCGTAAATTGCGGTCAGCTTCATTGAACGGTAACATCTCGGACAGTCGTATTCCGAAAATTTCGCGTGTTGTTGTGGAGTTCAGAATGTCTACGCTCGAAACATTCATAGTATAAGTCAGGACTCAGAGTACTCAGGCCTCAAGGCCTCACGGCCCAAAGAGTCTAAGTACTTAGACTTCCTCATGGACCCAGGCAAATTTGCTCAATCAGTTAAATCTATGTACTAGAGTCGGAGACTGGCGCCTCGGCACCGCTACGATCTCGATAGCATCCCCGCGATGTTGATCATCATCTGCACATGCACATACCCAGGCGCCAACTACCATCAATTACAACCGTGCGTGAAACGGTACACTAATCGCTAATCCGAATGGTATATACCAGTACATAAAACAATACAGTATATAGGGGAAAATCCACTGACAGGCCTATATCTCAAAGATACAACGTCCTCGGCCTAAACGTCCAGATCTCAATCACCATCTTCCCTGACCTCTTACACATGATCGCACACGTCCCCCCCTTGCAAGCCACCTTCCACACGCTGTCACACTGCTCGCTCAAATCTCTGACAGAAGCCCCGCTCTGCGTTTCGTACATCCGCACTCGCCCATCGTTGCCACCGGTAATGAGGAAGTTCGAATCGAACTGGAGAGATGTGACAGAAGAATCATGGGCAGAAATACGTTGCAAAGAGGTGTAGTTGCGCAGGTCGAACGTAATGACACGTCCGTCGGACCCCCCAGTGGCGAGGAGGCCAGTGGTAGGGCAGAGTTGTAATTGACACACGAGGGCGGTGTGCCCTTGTAGCAGTGCGACGCATTGCCTGTAATGACCATTGAAGTCTCCGAGATAAAGGGCGGTCAATTTATGGGGATAGACTAACCCTGACATGGCGTCCCATACACGGACAGTTGTATCCATTCCTCCAGAAACAACGCGAACGCCATCGAATGCGACAGAATAAATTTCTTGCTCGTGGCCGCTGAGGACGTGTAGACACTCCCCCGTGTCAATGTTCCATATCTGCCGTACTATATCCATCAGAATGCATAGACACAGTTGCAATGGACGTACTCGGCAACTTGCGTCATAACTCCCACTGACTACCTTATTGCCGCAGACATCGAGACATCGAACGCTATTCGAATGACCTTGCAATATTCGAAGCATTCGGCCTTTCTGTATATCCCAAACTCGAACCGTTGTATCACGAGAGCCGGTTACCGCGATTGGACGGTTGTGTAGAACACGGGCACACCTGATAGTCGCGGCGTGGCCTCGTAGAATGTAGATACAATGGCTACAGGAAGCGGTGATCAGCCTGCAATAGAAACAAAAAAGTGTACAGTTCATACCCTGATACCACATCCCAGACGCGCAGACTCTTATCACAGCCAGCACTGACGACGATAGGATTGGGTTGACCCCACCCTTCTGAAGTACAACACAAGTCGCTCGGTTTCCCCGGACTCTCTGACCGTTGTGCCGTTCTTGGCCGCCTCTTCTTCGGCATATCAAGCCCCAATGCACGACGATATTTCACGTGTACGCAACCGTTTGTTACAGGTGAGTTGGAAGATGCTGCTGCTGACTCATCACTAAATGCTTTGGTATCGTTCTCGGGTTCGTCCCAATAGCCGCCGCGACTGACAAGGTGTACTGCCCACACACCTTGGTCGTGTCCCGTAAGCGTGCGACATAAAACACCAGTGTTGGCGCTGTAGATATGAACTTTTGAATTGGCGCAGCCGACGACGACGCGATCAGAGTCCAGCGCTACAGATGTAACGACACCACCATCAGGTGTCGCGATGGGCATGCGGTGCGAACGAAGAAGGTATCCCCCTCTTCGCATGTTAGACACTTGATTGATGTTAGTGTGTGATGTGTCTGGAAAAGATAGTTATCGCTCAACTTATGACGTAGGAGTATTGAAAATGTTTCCGGTATGACGGCGAAGCGTCGTCGGCTGACTTGCCACTGAAAGTTCGTCTCCATGAGGATAGAGGAGATTGCTCCTGTCGCTTCAAACTTTCTTCCGCAGTGAGGGATTGTAGGGCTGGATCCATCGGATGAGCCGGGAACGAATCCGCCTCTTTGGAGGATTCCTCGACGAACTCGTCGTCGATTTCGATTTCCTCGGGGTTATCTATTTCCGTGTTAAAACGATACGTCCCGCACATCGTTTTCCAAAGCCATTCGTCCTGAACGAGATCATGCCACCGTTTGGAAACCTGGCTAGCTCTGGCAAGTGTTTTTGGGTCGTCTACAAAGCTCAGGATATGCAATGCTATCTCCGGGGGGAGTTCCGCGAGGAAGTCACGTCTGAGCATGGGGACAATAATTTGTGAGATGAATAGAAGCTCGGAAGGGGTGCAGTCGTTAAGGAGAGACACGAGGTAGCGTTTACGAGATGCAGGGCCCAGGGATATTAGGTTTGCAAACTCGATGCGAGACAGATTGGCGGGATCGTACGATGCTGAGTGTGCCCTGGAGAGGTGGAAGGCATCGGCGAAGAGGAAGCTGGTCGGGCCAGGGGATGGTGCGGGGGTTGGAGGGGAGGCAGCGGGCATGTAGACAGTGGAAGGTGACTTGCCTGCGCTCACGTGGCGCCGATGATCATTTGTACGTGACTGCGAGCCTCTGCTGGCCGTCCCGGCAGTGATATCGTGGCTCGTGTCACGCGCGTGCGGTGAGCTGGTAGAAGCCATCGATATGATAAAATCAACCTGTAAATCAACACGATGTGAGCAATAAACGACCGATGAGCTTGATGGCCAATTCGAAACGTCCTGCGCGGTGTGGCTCGAACTGATGATCATGGGAAAGTATTTCCCTTTGCGGATATCGATACAGTACACGTGACTTACTTCCTGTTTTAGTAATCAAATCTAGATCACTTCGTCCTGCCCTTCCGAGTCGTAGTACGGTCCTTGTCTTTGTCTTCCCTGGATATTTAGTCCACACGTCTAGTTTTATCGCCACCATAACATTCTGGACGCTTTCAGAGCATTCCTGCTTGATAGAGCCCGACGCGTTTACAGCAAAATGACCAACAAAAAGAAGGCTCACGCTAAGAAACAAGCCCAGGCAAACGGTATTAAGTGCGCTCGCTTTGTGTGCTCACCCTAACCCTTGCTAATTCGTCTTCAGGACCCAGACCCAACCAGAATCCCAGTCGAAACCGACAAGCCCCATCTCCCCCTCGTCCACACCACCGGTCGAGTCCCCTCCACTGGCGAAACCCACAGGACCTACGGCAGACGACATAAAAGAGCAGGGAAATGTCGCCTTCAAAGCAAAAAATTACAACGATGCTATCGACCTATATACCAAAGCCATAGGTGCCACCTCCTCTCTACAGCAAGTCTTATCGCGCAATCGTTGACATCCTTTCCTCAGGGATGAAGTCCACCGAACCTTCCTATCTCACCAACCGTGCCGCATCTTACATGGCCTTGAAACGCTTCCGTCTAGCACTGGCTGATTGTCAACAGGCGACCGCGTTGCAATCAGCCGCACCTTCATCAAAGACTCTGATCCGCCTCGCGCGATGTCATCTTGCTTTGGGTTCTTCGGAGCTTGCCCTGACGACATTACGTACCGTAATTGCCCTGGAGCCGACCAACGCTGCGGCACTGCAACTTCAGGAGAAGGTCCTCGAGCTTGAAGCACATTTGCGTAACTTTGACGGTGCGAAACGCAAAAAGGATTGGGGAATGGCCCGACTGGCTTTGGACAAGTGTCTGCAAAGCATAGAAGGCGAGGGTGGCGAAGTACCAACGCAATGGCGCTTGTGGAGAGTCGAGCTAGAACTTGCACGCGCTAATTGGGATGCCGCCAACACCGCTGCAAAGTAAGTGGAGTGGTGAGATATCATCTCAGAATCTGACCTGGTGGATCATATTCTCGTCCATAGTGACGCTATGAGACTTGATCCCAACTCGCCCGAGATTCTTGCTGTGCGTGGGCTAGTACTCTTCCTTTCCGGCAAGCTGCCACAAGCACTTCAACACGTTGCATCAGCGCTCCGGTTGGACCCCGAACATGAAGTTGCTGCACGACTACGGAAGCGTATAAAAGAGGTCGAACGGATAAAGGAGGAGGGTAATACAGC
Organism: Xerocomellus intermedius; assembly: GCA_038090955.1. Lineage (NCBI taxonomy): Eukaryota > Fungi > Basidiomycota > Agaricomycetes > Boletales > Boletaceae > Xerocomellus > Xerocomellus intermedius. Next base: position 4,390 of record JBBPNP010000561.1, read on the forward strand.
CTTTAAAAGCGGCAGACTGGCCGAGGCAGTTACACTTTATACGGAGTGTTTAGAGGTGTGTAACACTCCTACAATTCTGATGACCTTACTGATTCCCCCTCTCAACAGCGCATAGGTGGGGCAGAAGAGGAGGGTAAGGGCGGACATATCCGTGCGACCCTGCTATCAAACCGTGCCACTACACTAGTAAAGGTACTAGAGTTTTTCAATATAATGCATCTCTCACGTCTCTTACGATCTCGAGCGTAGCTTGAAAAATACGACGAAGCCTTGGCAGATACGGAAGCATCCCTTGCTCTCCTTCCGACCTCCTTCAAAGCGTTGCGCACCCGTGCCCGCATCCATCTCCACTTTGAGAAATTTGACGCCGCAGTAGCAGACTTTAAGTCTTCTATCGAACATGCAGAGTTTGAGATTCACGACGCAGACGCCAGGTCTCTCAGGGCTGAGCTTAAGAAAGCAGAGGCCGCCCTCAAACGGAGTAAGACGAAGGATTATTACAAGATTCTCGGTAGGTCTTTATTTAACGTTTGGGAATAAGCTTGCTACATTCACGTTCAGGTATTCCAAGGGACTGCTCAGACGCGGACATCAAAAAGGCATACCGTCGGGAAAGTCTGAAACACCACCCAGATAAGGTTACCATCCTCTAGTCCCCGCTGCCTATGTATACTCATCTTCCTTTGTCTGCAGGGCGGAGACGAGGAAAAATTCAAGGTCGTCGTCGAAGCACACGCCGTGCTCTCTGACCCTCGACGACGAGAGCGATATGACATGGGCGAGGACGAAGATGGGCAGAACGATCCCGGCACGGGCGGCACGGGCGGCCCATTTGGGGGTATGAATCCAGCCGATCTAGCGGATATCTTTGCGCAGTTCCAGGGTGGTGGTGGACCATTCGGCGGAGGTGGTGGTTTCCATTTCCACTCTGGGGGACGACACTCGGGTGATTTTGACTTTTGAGAGATCGGACACTGCCACGCATTTGCTTGTATCATCATACCTTAACTCTATATTATCCTTTTGGAGGTTCCTCGTTGCATTTTCACCTAGTATCGAGACTCGGAAAGTGAAAGTGATGGCTCCCATAAAAGAAGCGGGGGCGCGATTCAGATAATACTAATTCAGAATAGTGGCTGTGCAAGCACCCCTGTCGTTATTCTCCCAAAGTTAGAACTCGAACCACTCTTGATTCCTTGCACTCACCATGAAGCAAGGCACCCTTTCGTTCGCAAGCGCCAAACGAACCAACTCTATTCCAAATAGAAAGTCGCAAAAGAGAACCTCGGTCACAGAAAAAGGGAAAAGCAAGCGGGTAGAGACACCAGTGAATGCTCCTCAGAGCGATGAAAAGTTCCGCGATGTCCTTGACATCTCCTCCGACGAGAGCGCCACTGCAGCAGAAATCATCGTGCCGGCCAAGCGAACCCGTGCTAGCACCGCGAAGCAAGCACCCTCACAGCTATCACAGTCTGAGAAAGCGGGGGTAGAGAAGGAGCATCTGGATGTCAAAGACGGGGCCGGTCGTTACCGCAAATACTACAAGGATGTCAGATCAAAGATGGAATATATATCACCCAGTAAGCATACACGCCTCACGGACAATACCACGATTTATTCCGTTTGATTTATAGTCCATTCGGAGGGTCAGAACAGGATACACCAAATGCTTCGTTTCTTTGACATGTGAGTGTATCCGGAAGGTTGTTTGTTTTGTGTTCACCGTGGCTTCAGGTCGTACGAGTTTGGTCCATGCATTGGAATGACAAGGTTGGAGCGATGGGAGAGAGCGGAAGCGTTCGGCCTTAATCCCCCTGTCGAAGTAAGTCCGGCTTGCTCCTTGCACGCCCAAGTATAAACATGTCCTCAGGTTCGAGACATTTTACTCACAAAGGAAGGCATCGAGAAGGCTGAATACGCTCAATGTGTGTTGCATGGCGAGGTTTGAGAAGGTACATGGAGTTGCAAATGATTCGCCCTCGGAAGCTCAGTCGTTCATTCGGCACTCAGATCTCAACAACATACCACGAAATGCATTTCAGTCACCCCCCCCCCTCATAGCAATTGATTGGAATTTTGCGATGTACTCACTGTATACCTTGTACCTGGCGTTGCTTCGCCTCGTGTCCTATTCCAATTTATGACATATCTGTTGTAGTACCGACCCGCTCAGACTGATAAACTTCAAAATTGAGTCGCATTCGTCCTGATCGTGTGACCGGCCCCAAGTTATACGGTGATAGGTTTCAGTGTATAAACCCGAAAAACCTAAGTACAAGCTGTGCCCGTACGTCGCAGTATACGTGAGGTTCCCGCATAGAGGGGATCCCTGCTTTAACGGCTGCTTTTAGATCCGATCATAAGTATCGTGGAAAAGAAATGACAAACTCTGAGGCTGAGCTCTCATTGTGATCCCGGAAGTGGATCATGCATGGGCGCTCAGCCTGTTGTTCGGACTTGGTAAGTGACATACACGGCGGATTGACTGCTGTTGTTTCGCCTCGAATAGAGATTAGGTTCCAATGTTCTGCACCTAAAGTGTACCAAGAAGATACGGTGTCCTCACGATTCGCTCTCCACCTCACGCAACGGCCAAGGGGATGATATTCCTTGTTCGTTCGCGTCAAGCGTGCCCTACGGGATATTGTACCACGTTCGGGGTTTCTGAGCAGCTCACAACCCCTCAACGTGGACTAGACGGTTCGTTTATTTCTCGCGCTCATCTTATCATAATTTGGGCGAAAGGTTTTGCTCGCTCATATATAGAGAGTACAGTTGATATGCTCATAATGCATAAAAAATCTCATAATGCATATTAGGATTTCGTACATTCTCGGCAAAAAATAACCATGTTTTACTAGCAATCTCATTATGAGCATATCAACTGTACCTCCCCCCAGATGTTACTGCCTATGCTTAAACGGGGACCAAATCCTGGGGAACTCAACTCCATCGTTTCCTACTAAAATGTCTTCGCCTCGTCGCTCTGAAGTGGATGTTCTCATCATTGGTGCTGGGCCTGCTGGGCTTATGTGCGCCAACGCTCTGGCCAATGCGCGGGTAAACGTCAGGATTGTAGACAAACGGTAGGCACTCGCAATTACAATTAACGCGCTTGTTCCGATGTGCGAGGTAGGGCCGCCCGAGTCGCGGCTGATCAAAAGGACGGAATTTCACCTCGAACCATCGAAGTATTCCAGGCGAGCATCTTTGTTTCCGTTTCCTGGCCTCTATGAATGACGACCCTTACAGAGCTATGGAATCGCAGAGCGTCTTCTGTGGGAAGGATGTCAATTACACATGGCTGTAAGCCTGTGACTTGGAATGCGAGTGTTAGTCTCTCTAACTTTCTGCTGTGCAGGCATTCTATGACCCTGGTCCAGAAGGTGGCATCCGGGTAAGCACCGGAATACTCATGATCTGATCAAGTCACATTTTTCGCCCTCAGCTGTCGAGCCGTGCCCCGGACGTAACCGCACCCTCTGCTCGTTATCCCTTCGAAGTATGTCCTACTAGAGTTCGCGGTCCACCCGTTCTCAAGAAAAACACCTAGCTTACACCAAGGAGGAATCGAGTCCATATTTTTGGATTCCATGAAATCGCTGGGCGTTGAAGTCGAACGGTCGACTATCCCCACTCATATAGAGTTATCAACCGATGAGGCAGAACTTGCCGATCACATCCAGTCAAGGTGAATCATTTTTATCCACACCAATGCATGCGTTTATGGGGAAATTTCAGGTAACACTGGAACACCTAAAGGAACCTGATGGAGAACCACAAGAAGAAATTGTGCGTGCCAAGTTTGTGCTGGCGCAGATGGTTTGGAGTTCCAGTACCACCACGCCCACACCAAAACTCACGCGTACCAACAGAAGCCCATTCGTGGGTCAGGAAAACGTTTGGCATAAGCATGTATGGCGAGCAGAGTGGTGATAACATTTTCTCGGATTACTAAATATTGCGGTGTCTCATAATCTCGGTCAAACTTCATTTGGGGAGTTTTGGACATGGTTGCGGTCACAAATTTCCCCGATATCCGGAACAAGTCTCTCATCCATTCCAACAATGGCTCGTGCTTGCTCATCCCTCGTGAAGCTGACAAAATCCGGATCTACGTGCAATTAGCCGATAAGGACGTGCTGAACCAAAGTACAGGAAGGGTCGATAAGGCGAAGATGGGACCCAAACAATTGCTAGAGGTCTACGTTTCCTCGCCATGCGAATGCATTGATTGGCTTAACGTTGTGGCGCAGGTTGCACAATAATCTCTCATTCCATACTCACTGAACCCGACGGATGGTATCGACTAGTGGACGCTCTATATCAGTAAGCCATTACCCAGCACAGCTGGTTTTTTCATTGCCCTGATTTTTCATCAGTTGGCCAACGCGTGGCATCCAAGTTCTCTGTTGAGAATCGCGCATTTTTCGCGGGCGATGCATGCCATACGCACTCGCCTAAAGCGGGTAATTTGTCCCGCGTAATCTGTATGCTGCGTAGATAGGCTGATTGTTGTCCCAGGTCAGGGCATGAACGCCAGTATGAATGACGCACACAATATTGGTAAGTTTGGCATGATCTGTCATGCCGCGTGCACGATTAAACCGCGGACGACAGCCTGGAAGCTCGCGTTCGTGATCCGAAGTTGGGCAGAGATGTCCCTGTTGTCAACTGTAAGTCACTGTTGTGGTATACCTTGCAGGTGCCTAGAATACCCGTCACTTCGTACGAGTCGGAGTGCCGCAAGTACGCACAAAATCTCGTTGCATTTGACAAAATATTTTCCACTCTTTTCTCCGGAAAGCCCCTGATTGCTAATAATGTCGATGGCGTTTCTCATCAACAATTCCTAAAGTGAGTAAACTCCCGGGTTACCCGAGCCCGTCTAATCGTAGTCAAGGGCATTCCAAGCCTTTGGAGTGTTCAAAAGTGGCACTGGGGTGCGCTATAGCCCATCCGTAGTTGTCACCGACGCACACCAATCTCTGGCCATCAACCTCATCATCGCTGAACGTGTTCCCCCGCAACAGTTTGTTCGAGCAGCCGATACATTGCCGTGCGAGCTCCAGGATCTTCTTCCATCCGATTTCCGTTACAAGCTCCTGGTGTTCACTGGTGACCTCAATGATGCTTTGCAACATGAAAGAAACGTGTCCATGGTGAAGGACTTGCACCAACCGGAGAGCTTCTTGGAGAAATATGCCTCGAACAAGTCTTCAAATTAGAGGTTTGATATCATTGCGATCAGCAAAGGAAAGAAGGAAGAGTTCGATTTCCTGAAGGTTCCGTCGTTGCTTAGATCACATTGGTCCAAGTGAATACGGAGCTTGATCTGGAACTCGCTTATCTTGATGTATCTTGCAGGTCTTGATCGACGATACGGACGTGACGGGCAGCGTTTGTGGACGAGGCTACTCGTACTATGGCGTGGCCAGTGGAGGTGCGGTTGTGGTGGTTCGGCCGGACGGATACGTTGTCAAGATTGCGCCTTTGGATGGCGTTGCTAAGATCGACGACTATTTCGCGCGATTCATGAAGATATGAAGGCATGCTATAGCTGTCGACGGGTTGTGTATCATATATCATGTGTAAACGCTTGTGCTACTTGGACCGTTGTATTTATGTATTGTGATCTCGCCCAATATCATTGTCACAATTATCGTATATATATACGGTCTCTCGTGCGATCGCTTATAACTCGGCAACCAGATATAAGCGTCACTGCATCAAGTGTTGCACATATGAAGCTGATACAAAGTATATTTGTGATGTAAGTACAGGCTTTGCTTCTGAACCTGGTTACCAGTGTTACTCATTTTGATTATTAATCTCCTGGTGTGAGCGCTGAGTCGCCGCTGATGTGCTGCCTCGTTGCGCTATTAATGGAGCAATCGATTGCGGTCTGGATACAGCATGAGTTGCATACAAAGAGGAGACCAGGCGCCAAAGACTCTTTCTCCTTCACCAACGCCATCCACCCATGATGCCTCTGGAAAGTCGTGTCGATGTCTTGATCATTGGAGCTGGCCCCGCCGGAGTGATGTGTGCCAACGCACTCGCAACTGCAGGCGTAGGCGTGAGGATCATCGATAAACGGTGCGAAACATATTCAACGATGGTCGTCACCGCGAGCGATCGGTCGATTGTTAATTGGCCTCAGCCCGAAAATGGTTGCAGCCGGTCAAGCGGACGGTATCCAGCCAAGGACAATCGAAGTGTTGCAGGTATAGGCTGCGGCTGCTGTCGCTCCTCACGTCTTTCATGAGTCACGTACCAAACCTTTGTAACAGAGCTATGGACTCGCCGAGCGCTTGATCCGAGAGGGAAACCAGCTCCACGTCTGGGTACGTGAATATTCGCTTCGTCACAGAGTTTGCGCGTCTAACAACGTATGATGGGCGCAAGACATTCTACAACCCTGACCGCAACGGAGGAATTGAGGTACGAACCATCTTCGGCCTTGGTGTGATTCTCGAGTGTCTCAAGGGTAAGGCCTGTAGTGCACAGGTCGTGCTCCCGCTATCACCGTGCCAACTGCGCGCTATCCGTTCCTGGTACGGTCCTTGTCATCGAATTTCTCTTTCTTGTGTTGATTCGTGAACGGGCATCTAGATTACGCTCCACCAGGGTGCAATAGAAGCTATTTTTGTTGATTCTATGAGGGACCATGGAGTAGAAGTCGAACGACCGAGACGACCCGTGGACATGGAGATTTCGGAGGACGCCAATGAACTGTCAAGCCCTTCGTCATACCCAGTGAAGGTGAGCACCGACCAGGCCGCTCACAGTTCAGTTCACAAACAATGATCAATGCAGGTTACTGTAGAATGTTTAGACGCGATCGACGAGGAGAGCAAGACAGAAATCATACATGCCAAATTTGTTGTTGGAGCAGATGGTACGTCGTAGTCGTACCCCACTTCCCCGGGTCTGGCACCGACATTCAGTTTGTAGGAGCGCATTCATGGGTCCGAAAGGCTCTAGGAATTGAGATGGAAGGCGAACAAACAGGTAATCTGACCAAATTGGCGCTGTGCTTCCGCTGTATGCCTAATGAAAGTGAACAGACTATATCTGGGGTGTTGTCGACATGGTACCAGAAACAAATTTTCCAGGTATTCGTAACGTAACAATTATCCATTCCACGAACGGGTCTTGCATGATCATTCCCCGTGAGGGCGACCTAGTCCGTTTCTACACCCAACTGTCGGACACGGATATCGTAGGTCCGTTGACCGGAAGAGTTGACAAGAGCAAGATGACTCCGCAGAAGCTCGTTTCGGTGAGGATTCTGAGGGAGGTGGTGAACTATGTCATACAATTGACGAGTGCCGGTAGGTCTCGAGGAAGATACTCTATCCATTTGAATTGGGAGACCCGAAAGAGATCGAATGGTGGACAATTTACATCAGTACGCCGCCTCCATGTTTGGCACTCACGACCATGTCAACGTGCGAGCTACCCGCTAGTCGGGCAGCGTGTGGCATCCAGTTACTCCGTCAAGGACCGCGTTTTCATTGCCGGCGATGCATGCCATACTCATTCCCCAAAAGCTGGTGAGAAGATTTCT
>JBBPNP010000562.1:0-11919 GCA_038090955.1 Xerocomellus intermedius
AAAAAGATCCATGAGCTGAATACTCACATGTCAATGGGTACTTACCTTCCCATCTTGGCCCAATGAACACGGAGTGCCTTTGTCTTGGTGTGGTGGATGGGGTTTGTGTCGCACTTCGCCATAAGGCCAAGGATATCTACATAGACATCGGCGTAAACGTCGCGCTTGAAGGCAACTTCCTTCACCTCCGCAGCAACCTCGTCAAGCGCGAGTTTGATCTGTTGGTGTTGGTTATCAGTGTGAACAGTCAGAAGAATCAATTTTATTAAAAAATACCGCAGTGGCAGCGAGCGTGACAGCGACGTGGGAAACTTCGTTTCCAAAGACTTTGGGAAAGAGACACCCCATGGAGTTGGGACTGGTGTAGAAAAAGTTGACAATAAGACCGGCGAGCGTGGGGTGTGCAAGGTTGTTTATATGACCCTAGCAAGAGTGTTAGTTTGTAGTTTGTAGTTATATTCCACTTACCTCTTCGTCTTGGCCGTGTTTCAGAAATACTCCGCACTCCAGAAGCGTTTTGGCAATGTTAGTGTTAATGGAACGGCGGTTTTGGGGATCCCATTGATAGTGCTCATGAACAAAGTTGTGTGCCTTCTTTTTGAGAGAGGACCGCCAGTTTCCTATATCTTCTCACAACTGATGCAAAGTTAGTACAAAAAACAACGGGATAATTAAAATACGAACAAGCTTGGTGACGTCCTGGGCTGAGCTGTTCGATGTCAGGTCGAGAAGGTACAGAGACAGCTGGGTCGCCGGGGCCATTCATTTCAATATCTCCATATTTTTCATATGACTCCGAGGCAGCCAGTCCGGGATCGCGTTCTTCCTGCTGAAGCTGAGCCGTATTGTAAGAGTGAGGAGCGTCCGCAGCGATACCGTCGATAGGGTTGTCATACTCGCCAAATAGAGGTAAGCTTCCATAGCAGGGACTGGTGGGCTGGTTCATATGCTGAAGAACATTGGTCACTGTACAGAACTTTTTACCGCAGCAAGGGCAACTGATGGTCTTGGGCCGTTCGCGAGCAGAGCAGTAAGCCTGACTCGGAGGGACTCGGAGCGCACTAGAAGGAAAGGTAGGTAGTAGTTGAGGCGAAACTTTGATTCGGACCCCAAACCCTAAAACACTTACGACATATACATGACATTGTACACATGTATCATCGCGCCACAGGACTCCTTTCCCACCACACCCGGCAGATCTCTTCTCCTTTCCTCTTCCCTCCCCCATCCCATCCCCATCACCATTCCCAAACATATGATTTTTAACTCGGTCCCATCGCAATCTCACCCACCGACCCCCGGTGGCAATGCACTGGCACCTACGACTACTACTAGGCCAGAATTACACAAACTTGAATGTCTTCAGTATGAGTCAGATGAACGATTTCAGCTCGCTCCGCGCATGGAGCTCCATGAAAATATGATTGCTCCAGTATACAAGGAATCTCACTCCAATCTCCAGTTCGAGCCGTATAGCAGCTCTCATGCCGATGGAGACTCAGAGCCACCTTACAATGCGGAAGACGACTACCACTACAATTCTTCTGGCGGACCAGTTGTGAGTACTATATGTAGAGACCCAAATGAACTCCACTAACACACAGCATATCAGGCGCCTAATTTCAGAATATCGACCTCCGGCTCACATCTCGGTTTTATCGTTCCTCCTCCATGCAGTAGTACGGAGGTGATCTCTCGCATGCGGAAGGATCTCGCCTATGAGATCATTCATCGGAATACCATTACTTTACAGCTCAATTGAGTATTCTTCAACAACTCCCAAAATGACTTGTGTGCTGTGGATGAATTCGTCGGCCATGTCCGCCTATCTCTTCGACGAAGTGGCTACTCGACTGTTCGCGAACACACGATCCGAGAAACACATTCACCGTGTCACAGGTTGAGAGGTATGTGTTCAAGTTTTTTTTTTCCTTTCTCACACCTCCGACATTCATGTGCGGCGGTCGCATTACAGATTCAGTGCCCGAACCATCCGCCCTCGACGTAATATTAGATTAGTTGGACTTCAACTTCAAGTTGAATTTGTTACTATATGTACATACGAGTCTAAGCTACATACTGGTATCCCGGGCTGTCGCAGGCTGCAATACCCTGTATCACATTGTGCCAGGTTGTGCCAAACTGGGACTCGGCTAAATCGTGTGAGAAACTGGAGTCTCGGCTATGGAAAAGTGCTAGTTTGCTGATGCCAGAACGACGAGACCTTATTTCCAGATTGTGTCGCACCCCGACCAGAACCAGTCCTCACACCGGACGGGAAGTTGGAGCATCGTATCAACCACATACTTGAGGAATGGCGTATGGGTCGGGGCAGACAGTATCTTGTACGATGGACTGGATTTGGTGCAGAAGACGATGAGTGGTTGCCGAGAAAGGAGTTGAAAGACTGCGAGGCACTGGACTTATGGGAGAAAGGTTCTTCTTCATTGGGTGGGAAGGTGTAAGCCACCCTTGGCAGCAGATTTTTGAGGCACTCCCTCCCTCTTAGGCCACCTTCCTGAGTTGATAGTATCTGTTCTTAGTGGTTATTTGTTCCCTAGATGTCACATACTGTAGTCCAAATATATAATGAACTCGTCCCAAACCTCATGCTAAGTCCCCTCCAGAGCCTTGTGAGCATCCTGGTGATAACCCAGCACACTTTTGGACTCCTCTCACAAGCCTCGCAAACATCTCAATGACTGCCCCAGATGTCTGGACGGAACACTTTTGGACCCCTCTCACAAGCCTCACAAACATCTCGAACTGCCCCAGATGAGTTTGAACACATTCCTGGCGGCATCTCCACATGTGCTTGAGAGTGCACCCCTCTCTTCCCTCCCTCCCTCTCCCTCATCCTCTCTCACCTCACGACGATGACGTGGCAACGTGCTCCGACAACGTGACAATGACAACGACAACCCTCTGTCTCCCTCGTCGTCGCCCGCGCCTCATCCTCACGCACCTCAGACGACGACGACGCGCCCAGACGAGGCAACAACAACAACAACGCGCCCTCGCTGTATACCCGTGATAAGCCCTAGTCGGACACAGGTGCAGTCAAACAGAACCAAGCTGTATTGGAAGACAGGAGTAGTACAAATATTCTGCTTGTAGACTATTCTTCATCCGTTGCCCTGCACTTCTTTCCACGACTGCGCGAGGTAGTACTAGGGCCAGCAAATATTGGCAAACGTATCTTCCGTGAGACATGGCACGGTCCTCTCCGAGTCGTTTGGTTCCGAGGCTGTGAAGTAATGAAGTCTGTCCAGGAACTGAAAGATTGAGCAAAGCACTTACGTGCATGGTCCTGTTGGATGCGGTTGAGTCCTTGGTGGCCGTGTCTGTCTCCGACTGACACATGGAGTCAGACTTGGAGGCAATTTAGAACAGTACAAAATAATTACTTATGGGCGTTACTGTATTCAAGTTGTTGGTGGCTTGCGTGTCAGTCTCATCTTCATGCACGATGCCATCCTTGGTGTCGTCGTCTATGCCTTCGCCATCATACCTTAAAATGATTCTGAAAGTTTGATCACCAGGACGTGGTGCTTGCTTAATGTTCAGCTGAAGAATCTGATAGTGTATTCATCAAGCAAGGTGCAGAGAGATGGCTGGGCTAAGTGTGCTTACCACTTGATCATCATTGTTGTTACTACGAAAACCAACATCAAAACCTTGCAGGGAGACTGCTGGTGGGATGGAGAGCCGGAGAAATTGGGATGGCCTATCACCGTCCGATGGAGGAGAGGCCGGCATAGAGAAAAGGAAAGTTGACACTGAGGGGTTTTTGTGTGGGCGTGGATGGTGGTAGTATACAAGTGCTTTGAAGCCCGAGGTGGAGGGGTCATAAACACCCCAGGGACATTGACGAATGTTCTCCTCGGAGTTATCTGATGGAGGAGTTCGGTATACATAACTAAAAAGAGGTGGCACCTCCCTGTGAATCAGATCTCCCTTCGATCACATTCAATAATGCTTCGATCATAGCTCACTTCCAACCACTGTTTGATCTGCACTCACGAGCCCCTACATTGCGGGTATTATGTCATGGCTCCTTGCAAGTCAGATCATGCAGATGCTTCGATCTTAGCTTACTTCCAACCACCATGACTGTTTGACGCACGCTCACTAAAAATATACAGTCATTTCTTGGATTTGCGCTAATCATTAAGTAGGTCTCAAGGTCTATTATCAATTACATCAAGAACGTACGGGAATGTCTGAATATGTAGTAAAATATATCAAATATATTCACTCCGAGTTTATCCCCGAGAAGGAGGCCTACCTTGGGGATGTGGCGGCACAGGCAAGTTAGTAGGGAGAGTCACAGCTCCGAGTCCTGCGAGATTGGGGAAGTATTGTTGGCCCGTTGTGTCGGCGTAAACTCCTTGCCCATTCATGTTGCCTCCATGGTAAGCTGCGAAGCCATTCATGTTACCTTCTTGGTAAATACCAGGTACATTCGTGTTGCCTCCTGCAATGACTCCTTGGTAAACCCCTGGCGCGTTCGCATTCCCACTTTGGTAAACTTAAACTCCAGGAACATTCATGTTCCCTCCTTGGTAAACACTTGGCCCATTCAGCCCTAGGTAACCAGGCCGTGCACCAAAGAAGGGCTAAGGATACGGCTGGGCCTGAGGGTAGTTACATACTACCGGCAGGAACTAAGTATCCATTTCCAGCAATGAGGTGCTGAGTGGCATCGACGGTGGGATATCCAGAACATTGTTGGTCGGGAAAGGGGGCAGCAAGCTGTGGGCCTTCGTTATTAGGTCCGGTTGGTTGTGAAGAGTCGCGCGGTTGACCAGAAGGAGCACCTGCTGAGAGTTCAGTGGGAATGGGGGGAAACTGAAGTTCATCGGCCATCTGCGTAGTCTTTGATACATCCGACACATGGTGCTCGAGCACCCGGGGTGGTGGTGACAGAGAAGGCGGAGTGGAGTGAGATACATTGCCAGGACCTTCGATTTTCTTGAACAAATCTGAGAACGCACCCTTGGACATGCACGAGGGTCCTGCCACAAGGAAGACATCGTCGCCCTCGACATTCTTTCCCTCGATGTTCTTGCCCTCCCAATGGATCATCCGAGGTTTAGGACGGGCTAAGACACAATTAGCGCTTGTTGAATAAAGTGTGAGGGAGAAATACTACCTTTTGGAGGCTTGGAGCTGGGCACTGAGAAGTCATTAAAACCTGTGTCCCATCAGATGAAAGACCATGACAAACCAATTAAAATTTTGCCCGAGACGAGCTCTTCGTCAGAGGACTCCACAACTTCCTGGGAGACTGCCTTTCCCTTCTTATCTTCCGCGTACTTCATCCGTTTTTTAGATGCGGGTTTAGATGACGTCTTGGCTTTCCGCTTTTTGAGCACGTCACCACCAGCATGCGACTCTTCACTGGCCTCGGAGCTAGAGATGTCCACAATGTTGCTCTGGATCTCAAGCGGCTCTGCTTTGGAACTGGATGCATGAGGCAATTTGACCTCTTTTGAGCTGTCCGAAACCTCGATGTACCGTACCGACTTAGTTTTTGAAGATTTCTTGATGCGAACCATTGTTGCATCATATACTCGAGGAGGTCCTTTGGAATCAATCAAGCTGTTGCCAAACATTCGCCGCCCGTGGCTCCGATGAGAACTTGGTAGGGGTGCTTCTTCCACAATGACCGGTGATTTATTATTGACCAGGGCAGCTAAAGAGTATAAGCATGGTAGGATGCCGGTGGGACAACGACCACTTACCGAGTTCACGGGAATCAGTCACCCTCCTGAGTATGACTTGCTTCACGTGGAGAGAAGAAGCCAGGACACGCTTCTGTGGTAGCGTCAGGCTGTTCAAGCCCTTCATGCAACTGGTTGCCGATTGTTTCTCGCCTGGCATCAGGACATCGTGAGGGTAGCCCTCTATGACAAGCTCCTTTTCCACTAAGAAGGTGAGAAGTGTCTTCCATGGAAAGTTCGCGCCATGTGGTTTAGTGGTGTCCACCCCACATGCACCTAGATAGCTGGTGAGATAATACAAAAAAAAAAACTAACGAATACTTATGGATGAGCTGTATAATGCCAGAGTTGATGAAGGGCGTTGGGTCGCCACTATCGGAGTCATTGAGTACTATAATGTCTTCTTGCGGGGCTGCCTCAAGATCTTGCTGGGGTTTAGGCTGTGCAACATTGGGAGCAGGATGCTCCTCATTGGCCGCAGGCAGCTCTGCACTTGCTGCACCGGGTGGCTCTCTGTCATTGGCAAACGCTCGCTCTACAGACTTCAGCGACACAGAATTACTTGATAGACGGTCAGAAAGGGAACTCAATATCAATTTATTGCAGACTTACTAGACATGGGCCTTGAGGTGCCCTATGATCGCGTCTGGGCAGGCTCGGCAACGGTCTTTCCAAAACTGACATACTTTATGTTAATGCGACATTAATATACAGTTGATAAAGCTACTTACATTGCTCGCATCAGGGGTTGTATGGGAGTGCCCTAGTGACGCATTCTCATTGACGACATTACCACATATGACCACGACAGCTTCGAAGCCATGGCGCTTAGCAGCTGTGTCTAGCTGCGAGGAGTTAGGCGAAGATAGCTCTTGCTTTTTTGAGAACCTATCAAATCACTAATCTTGCGGCAGAAACGGTCGAAGGTTTGAGCGCATTGAGATATTGTCATTTGACTGGATTTCATGACCTCTGTGAGCTCATAAACTTCGAGAATATCCTTCCAAGTGTCAGTGTGGTCAGCAATAAATTTTTTGTAACAACGGCTCATGGCGGAAGGAGTGCCTACGACGCTTTTAAGTCACTGATGACTGGTTATATGTCATTACATACCTGGCTCGTCCAGAGGGAGGCCAATTCGCTGCAGTTCCTGCTCCTCGTGTGCCTTGAAGAAGACTTGATACACATTCCAGTGGTAAACACCGTTGATGATGTGGCCTCTTGACTTGTGCCAGCTATCGAGGACTTGTTGCTGGATTAGACCAACTCGACTTGACACGCGGTCCAGAAGGTTGTCCAGCTCGGTGTAAGCAGTGTTGAGGATGGCCTGTGTCTCTGCTGATCGCCGCCCGCCAGACGGTGTGGCTGGTGTGGAGGCCATAGAGACATCTGTCTTGATGTCGCGATTGGGGTTGACTTCCTCCACTCCAGCCTGCTGCGTAGCAGACTTGCCGGCATGCACGCCATATGCTGACAGCCCAGATGTGGAAGCAAGAGGTCCTGCGTGTTGCGGTGTTGGAGGGATGATGCAGGTGTGAGGTATCAATGGGCGAATAATAATGATGTCCTCGGCTTCATTCGTAGGATCAGAGAACATATCTTAATGCATGACAGGCAGAGAGTCGTGGTCTGAAGGAGGGTGTGGGTGTGAACCAGAAGGCTTGTGAGGACCTGCAGGATGAATGCGTGTCACTTGCGAAGCAGCCAAAGGTGGGCGTGACAGTGGATCCACTGGGAAGGGGGGAGTAGTTGGGGGGAGCGGCGGTGTAGTTGAAGGAAACAGCAGAGTAGTCGAGGGAAGCAAGGGCAGTCAAAACACAGAGAATAGTGGTGGACGACTTAGACCGTTTGATGGCACGGGGGCATGGTGCACAGCGAGGGCGACAACTTCATCAGTAGGTGCGAGTGAAGGATGTCGGGATGTTGCTAAATGTACAGGCAGTTCAGTAGGCGCAAGTGAATATTGACGGGATGCTAATGAGCGTACAATCAAATCCGAGGTGCAAGGGACGGGTGGTAAGGCATGCTCAGTAGGTGCGAGCAAAGATTGATGGGATGTCAATGAGCGTACAGGTGGTTCAGTAGGCGCAAGCGAGGATTGGCAGGATGTCGATGAGCGGACAGACAAATCCGAAGTGCAAGGGTCGGATGGCAAGGCATGCAAGGAAGTGGGAGGGCAGGTATAGTGACCATCTGCATAGCTTCACCAGAGTGGTCTTGCTGTGAGAGTGCATCAGCCAATGAGTCCTGGCCAGTTGTTTTGGGTTTTGAGCGGATTCCCAGAGTCTTGCACACGTCATCAGAGTCTGCGTAAGTGGGTCTCCATCGAGGGCATAGGCGAGTTGGGGTCTCCAAAACCGGTGTAGGACTTCGACGGCGACCACATCTGATCTGTTGGACCACATACTGGATGGAGTCGAGGCAGGCAGTTGATCCATCATTGCTGTCAGCCATGCTGGAAAGTCTGGTACAAGATTAGTGAGATCGTAAATCGCATGGACAGGACCTCACCTAGCCTGATCAGGGAGAGGTAGGCTTGTCAGGGATGTGGACAGGGATGGAATTCTGGAGATCCGCAGAAACCAGGGGCCCAGGACTTCAGGAGAGACGAGGTGAACACCTGGGGCCTTGCAGAGCACACAGACGTCCAGAAAAAAAGGGTGAGGAAGTGTACATCCAAGGCCATCTGGTGAACAAGTTTTAAACATTGAGGTTGGGCAGAGAACCCAAAGCTAGATCTGGCGAAGCCAGCAAATGGACAAACGAGATCTGGAAGAAACAACAGACGGATGGTTAAGATAAGATGGAAGAACGTCAATGTACACAAAAGTGTTTAAAAGAGAACTTACCGGTCTGGGTGCACGGGTCAAGTGCCATCATGGAGTCCATGAGGTTCATGAGGTTTCCTGAAAGAGCAGTTCACGAGGGTGTGAAAGCCGACATGACCACTTACGGAATAGCCAATCGCAGTTGGAATAACAGTCCTGCTGAATTGGAGTACCTATCCCTTGTAACCAATCACTGTCCGAATAATGGTCCTACTGAACATCAGCATGACATATTTGCAGCCCATTTCTCAACGGCAGGAGTTCTTGTTCAACATGAGTGATTATTTGTTAAATACTACTTGTGGGTTTTTGAATGAATTGGTGCAAACAATGAGTGATTCATCTCAGATACCTACAAGTTAAGTCGTGACTCAACAACAGGCACCTAAACGGGATCTCATACTCCGTTTATTTCAGACGCATCATGGGAAGGCGGGCGAAATATCACACTGTGGCTGAAAAATAGACTGCCCGTCAACAGCAGAAGCAAACACATAATGCTTCATCCCGGTACGAGTTTTCGGGATTTGAAAGTTAAGAGTCTCATTCCACAGATTTCACGACAGCAGAAAGGCTACACGGACTAAACAGAACTATAGAGCATACAAGAAACAACGGGCAAGTGACTCAAACACCTCCCGGGATCAATCGCCTTCCCTCTCTTCCATTTTCTTGCCCGATGATCTCCTGGAGTTAGCAGGCAAACCATTGCCCTGTTCGCCCACTTTCTCAAAGGCACTAAGAGGAGGGGAAACTGTGGATGAGTCCCTTCTTACAGCTTGGAATCACGACCCCCCTTACCATCATGCTGAACCTGACGAGGAAGAAGCCTATTTTACTAAGAACCTGGTGGATGCTCTCCTGGGTCGCAATCTCAGGGTGGAATGCAAGTCGAGACAGGTTCAGGCAGCAAGATGCCGGAGAGGCGAAATAGATAGCGTGTTGGATGAATTGGACGAGTTCATTCTTACTGAGCTCGATCAATGGCCACACTACAAGGCGCAGGCTTCAGACTGTCCCCCTGGGCGTCACAAGGAGGTAGCGAATGTATTATTATTCTGGCATGCGTATGTATTGCGTTTACGATACTTGGAAGGTCAAGCATTGGAAAATGGGGATGTATCGTATCTAGACAGCAGTTACTAGCATATACAGGAACTGGCGAAACACAGGGATATCTGTTTCATGTAGCACAGTTGAATCAAACCCCCTAAAAACTGACACCACAGTTGCCAGAACCCAGATCCCACAGTCGAACCCATTCGTTTGCAAAGGCTGTATCTGCATGGTATTGAGAACAACGAGAGGGCTAAGCAGCGAAAATGATGTTACCACAAGAGGACGTGCAATCCAACCAGTTAGATCAATCCTGGGGTCATAAACGTGCTCACGAGCAAGTGATACAAGGCATTGAATCAGCCTCACAAGGTCCTGCTGACTTGTTCAGCAAAAATTGACTGGAGATGTTGGAAAACATACCATTACATCGGCATCCCACGCACGTTGCCCCAAGTGTCCAAAGCTATCAAATAATAGAAGTTCTCTGCGTGTGATGCGGATCACACAGAGAACCCAATGCCCTCCGCCAGATGATCGGTGGATAGGTATGATCCACGTGTCCTTCCTCCAAAATTGGGTGCGTGACATGGTGCGCCAGAGTTGTTCGTCAGTTGGCGATTGGCGGAAGAAAGGAAGGTCGTATGTTGAGAAAATAGCATGACGGTCGGCGGAAGAGGGGCTGATTTTCGAGAGTAATATAGGGATACATTTGTTGATGCATGTATCGTTGATGCAGGCGGTCGGTGACTTGAGCATTGTGATGTCGCTGGATTTGAAATCTATAGACTGGAATCCATCTAGTGCTGGGATCGATACCGAGGGTGTAGTATGTTTGGCGATGGGTGAAGGTAAGGTGGGATCGAGGGTGAGATTCTGTAATCTGTGAGTTTGAAGCCAGGATGACAGCGCGGATCCGTACCTGAGGAAGCTCCCAAATAATTGGAATCGGTGGGGAGAAGGATGGCGTCTGCGGATCCATGTCTTCCGCATCTTCATGCGAAATTGCAGGATCCTCTGCAAAGTAGTCCTCAAGCACAACATTGCAGTCCAAAGCTTGCTCAACTACATCGACTTCCTCGGCTTCCGTGGTCCCAGATTCAAGTGGCCATGCATCTTCCTCTTCGGGAAAGTGTGACGGTGCTTCTAATACCACTGGACTTACCCAAGAAAGCAAGATCGAGGGAGATGTACCAGAAAGTGATTCTGCAAGGGATACTGCTTCCTTTTCCTGGCTCTCAAAGTGTAGCGCAGACGCAAGTGGCGAGGTCAAGCGTGAACGAAGGCGGAGTAATTGGCTGCAGTGGTGTTGAAGAAACAATGAGAGAATCTCGTCTATATCCTGTCAGTTCTGCGAAGAGAAGAGAAGACAGCACACTGACTTCCAGGGGTTCGCAAGGCTAGCTCCACAGCCACAAGTTCAGTACCGTACCAGCAGCACAGGTTATCAGACTCCATGCCCAAGCGGCAACGTTCTTCTATGCACCAATCTCGCTTGAGTAAGCCGCGGATCCCCTGGTGAACATTTTGGTCTTCGAGCCAAAGGGGTACTTGATCATCCACTGGCTTGATCCAGACATCCTCCATCAAAGACTGGTCAGCACACAGCTCAGCAAGCTTAGTGGAGAGGGAACGAGGAAGGGAGATTAACCACAAAGGATCGTACAACGCCTTGAGTTCACCACAATACACGTTAAACTTGCAGATGGCGTTCATCAGGGCTGGCTGGCGTTTGGAGATTGCCTTTCGAGTCTGCTGGTGGAGCTTTGTTTCTGACGAAGTCATCAATGGGATAGTGGTAAAAGAAGCCAGTGCTTACCAAGTGGCTTTTGACCGCCTCCAACTGCCTGATCCAATTTATCCCACTCGAAGAAGGAGCCGATTGCATGTTTTCGGATGTTAATCTTGAGATCACGTGCCAAAAGGAGAACTCGAACGAACTCGAACAGTATCCCTTCTAGTTCAGGAAATATATCCTGAACATTGAGGGAAGCATAGAGGGTGTCCACCTTGCTCATCAGCCGTGTGTGCGTGCGTTCCAATCTAGTGAGGACATCTAATGCATTAGTCATGCTGGGTACCTTCTCAACAGCCTCTCTGGCAACCTGTATAGCGCGTTCAGTGGCAGAGAGGTCGGCCTGCAGCGTAAGGACGGCGTCAAGCTCCTTCTTCAAATGGTTGGGAGCATCTGACACGTTATACATGAGGTACCAAACACAATGATTCACAGAAGGCTACTTACGGGATCGAACCGACAACTGCGCCTGTTTTTGGTCAGACCATTGCTTCTCGAGTTCTTGAAGGCTGTA
>JBBPNP010000563.1:0-11903 GCA_038090955.1 Xerocomellus intermedius
CCTGTGGTTGCAGGTGGGTATGCGCGGCTTTCCTATACCGACGCAACCTCTCGCCGCTACGCAACAACGCGAAACACAAACCCTTGCATAGCAGCTCAGCGGCGGCGATCGAGTGGGGACGATCCGCGAGGGCACTGCCCTCTTTCTCCATGATCTCCGTCGCAGCCTATCTCGTCCGAATCGGCGGTTACAGACCAGGGACGTCAGATAGACATCCGGGGCGGTGCCATGAGGCACGATCAGCACACTTGATACATTGAACGAAACGGAAATCGTACATCCACGCGCCCAATGACAATGATGACATGACTACCCTGGCGTAGTGTGACCACAGGGCCGTACTCCGCAACCCAGTCTGCGAGGGTGCGTGCGATGCTGGGGAGCAAACGAGTTCAATCGATTTGTGTGTACGGCAGACGGCTGGTCTCACTTTACAGAGGGTATCGCGTTCTCCCAGAACCACCTCGCAGGGGGCCCAGGCGGGAAAGGGATGACTTTCTTCCTTGCTGACTGACGCCTATTATAGAGGAAGATTACGGTGGCAGTCGTCACCGCAACCCCGATGAGACTGTCTACGGTAAGGATACTTTCGTATCCTTGCAGGGACATCGAGAGGGTGCAATGTGAGAGGTGGGTAAGAACCGATGCCTGACTGCGTGCTTTTTTGTTCAAGCTATCCGCCTTTGTATATAATATCTTGTCCATGTATCCGACGCAATGAAAGCGTTTGAGCGCATGATTAAGTGACCTGAAACGTCAGTGTTAGTATCATTTGTCGCAGAGATGCAAAACCGCGACTGGTACTACCTGCATGTCTGTCCAGCGAGAACAGAATTGAAACTCGAGCTCGGTTGAAACGTAGTGACACTGAGGTCATGACCTGGCATCATGGTGACAGGTAACAGACCATATGTTTCCGATAACGCTGCCCCACTAATAGACCCCTATTTTCCCCACCCTTTTTTTGCTGAGAGTGACACTCCCGGGGACTTCCGCCTTCAACGATATTAACCGCGCTGCCTCAAGGCTTCGCAAAAGGTTTGCGATTACTCCGCGACTGAGCTGGGTCAGCGGTGCTCGTGCGGTCCTTCCTCATCCGTCAGCATCGCCAACCAAATCGCTCAAGTCGTTCAACAAAAGTCGAAAGCGGAGAAAAAAGTGATGTAATGAACTGAAATGGTCGCCGATCTCATCCAGACCGCAGGCTACAACGATAAGTACGTTCGCCGTACGAAAAGCATCCTATCACTCTGGTTGAGATTCAAATCGAACGCGTCACTGGGTATGCAACGTGTCCAGATCCACGGGAGGCTCCCTCGCTTCAACTTGAAGAAAGTCCCACATCCATCATCCATGAGATCGGTGGGCAGCACGGATCGGAGAGGCGGAGTCTGCGGGCCGAGCAGGAGGTGTCCTTCTTTCCCATCCCACCCCAATCGTATCGCCACCTCTGTCTGGGTCGCACGCCGGCGGTGCCTGCCAGCGTACACACTGGCGCAGTGGAAGATGGCCGAAACACACTCGGAAGGGTGACGGTTCAAGGGGTAGTGGTAGCCCCCTGATGAGACCCTTTGCACGATCGAAACCGCACGCCCTACCCACCTCTAGCTGTATTATACAGACCGTTTGGAGAAGGGCGCCTGACGGATGCTGGAAGTGAGTTGATGGCCCGATTTCCAGACCGTCCACAGAACAGGTTCTGGTCGACAGGCAGAGCCCGACTCTAGCCATCAGAACTCCCACTCAGTCAAAGGTCTCGCGAGTAGTCTCTCACTTCAAGACGCATGCCTCATTTACACGACAAAGCACAAGTACAAAACACAGAACTGAATACATGTACAGACCCCTCCAGGGAAGTGACGCATACGAGACCGTAACTACTGAGGAATGCTGACCTGGTCTATATAACTCACTCGGACATCATCTCCTTCAATCGGCCCTCCTCTATCCGAGGTATGAACTCCACATCGAAGGGAGCTGCGTGCGCGACAACGGTGTCCGCATAAGCATTCGTGTCGATCGGTGCATCGGGTCTTTCCACAATGCGGAACGACCAAAGCAAGAGTGCAAGATTGATATGAAGCGACTCGTTCGCGACATGTTGGCCTGGGCATACTCTATTTATGACGTGTCGGGATCGGTTCGGGAATCAAACAACGGATATAGCCTACCTTCGGCCAAATCCAAACGGGTAGGAGGTCATGTTGCTCCGGGGCCGGCCGTCGTCGTCAATCCATCGCTGCGGGTCAAATTTCTCAGGTTCGGGGAAGGCTACAGGGTCTCGAGATATAGCCCTAGGTGACCAATTACATCTTATCAGTTTAAAACGAACGAATGACAGTCAGTATAATCACCAGTGACATCCAAGGACGGTTGCACCCGCAGGAATGCATTGACCCCTCTGTGATATCACTAGGTTCAACAAGGGACCTCTGATCGAGTGGATGATAAGCAACGTACCCAGATGACGTCCTGGGTGGCGCGGTGTGCAAACCCTATAGGAAAGTAAGTCAATCGTGTGATCTACCTATTCTGAAAAACATTCACCAATAGGTGTAACAGGTCTCCAACGGAGCGCTTCCAATACAAACGCGTGGACCTGAGGAAGTGACTTATAATCTTCCGAGGTAGGTACTAATGCAACGTTGTTAGACACCCACGACTATCACAGCGTCTATCAAAGCGTTGACACTTACTTCTATCCTTTGCGATGACCATATCCAGCTCTTCTTGAACTCGCCTTTGCGCTTCTGGATGACAGGCAGCAGCCATAATCATGTTAGTGATGGCAACCGCACTCTTGTGACAAGCCATGTTAGTTCAATTCACGTTGTGATCTATTGAATGGAGCATACTGTGTCTGACCCGGCGGCAAATAGGCTTCCAGCGAGATAAGCCATCTCATCGCTCTCGAGCTGATGTTGGTTGCTGTGTTCCAGAAGCATCCTCATGATTGAATTGCCACTGCGATTCGTTTCCTGAAGCGGTTGTATACCCGATGTCAGTCGTAACCCAGTTGAGCTGAGTGGATTTATGCTCACCATTTCCGATTGAACGCGGTCCATTTGTTCTCTGAAGAGTTTTATCTCACAGTTGTGAAATTCCTTTAATTCACGGCCATATCCAGGAATGTACTTCAACAAGGGGATACGGTCCACGAGATAAGCACCAGGACGCATCACACGCTGCAAGGTTTGCACCACTTGGTGAACCCGGGCGACTTCTGGATCGTCATTCGATGTCGGTGTCGACTTTCCATACGCCAATCGCAGAATAACCGATGCAGCAAACCTCAAGGTTTTGTGTCGGTTCAAGGTCCCTTTTATCTGAACATTAGCCCAACGCGTACTCACCGTTGTACATGTGCACGGTGGTTCTTTGGGTCATTTAGGATATCCGTGATGACATTCTTTGCATTTTCCAGCTGCATATCTCGATAGGCCTTTGCTGCCTTGGGTTGCAGGTGGGTATGCGCGGCTTTCCTGTACCGACGAAACCGCTCGCCGCTACGCAGGATCACGAATCGCATACCCTTGGATAGGAGTTCACCAGCAGCGATCAAGCGGGGCCGATCCGCGAGAGCACTGCCCTCTTTCTCCATGATCTCAGCCACAGCCTGTCTCGTCCGAATTGACGATTACAGACCAAGGTCGTCAAATAGAGTTCCGGGGCGGTGCAATAAGGCACGATCAGCGCTCATGACACATTGAACGAAATAGAAATCATACGTACGTCCACACGCCCAATGACGATGATGATATGACTACCCTGGCGTAATGTGACCACAGGGCCGTACTCCGCAACCCAGTCTGCGAGGGTGCGTGCGATTCTGGGTAGTAAACGGGTGGAATCGATTGGGGTGTAAGGCATGTGGTCGATCTTACTTTACAGTGGGTAACGCGTTTTCCCAGAACCACCGCGCAGGGGGCCCAGGCGGGAAAGGAATGCCATTCTTAGAGGTTAGTGCTGCTTGACGCCTCTTGTAGAGAAAGGCTACGGTGGCAGCCGTCACCGCAAGCCCGACGAGACGGTCTATAGTGGAAATACATTCGTATGCTCGCAAAGGCATCGAGAGGGTTGGAAATGTGAGAGGCGGACAAAAACCGACGGCTCTCTGCGCGCTTTTACTACGTCCATGCTATCCCCCTTCATATATAGACACGACCTCACCCTTTTCCATGCGCCCTACACAATGCAAACGTTTGACAACAGCATGCATGATTACTACACCTGAAACGTTGCTATTAGTGGCGCCGTTTTCCCCCGGATATGAACACTTGTCACTAACATTTAATGTCGGATCGGATCGGACGTGTAACAGCCTGAGATGGAAAACTGCCACTAGTACTGCATGTCTGTCCAATGGGCAGCATTGAAACCCAGGCTCAGTTCGTGCACCCCCAAGGTCCAGGTCTCAGTTTCAATATTGTGCCTCAACACCTGCCGCTGCGGGCCGGCTGCACAGCATTTATCATCTTTTTCTTCTACTCCAATTATTTTTGGTCTCTCAGCTTCTAATTCTCGGGCCACACACTTGCGCGAGACTACTAAGGGTCCAAGGTCAGCCAATAATAACCTGCTTCTTGCGGGTCCAGGAGTGCCCGGAGGGCTGTTGAATTGAAAGGTAGTGATGGTCATGACCTGGCAATCTGAATCATCGTGACAGGGTACAAACTCGAGTACTAGACAAAATGCTTCCGACAATGCTGACCCACTAATAGACCCCTATCTTCCCCTATCCTTTTTTTCGCTGACACTCCCGGGGATTTCCTGCCTCCTTTGCCGAAGGTTTGCGATTACCTTTGCGATTGAGCTGGGTCAACGGTGTTCTTGCTGTCCTTCCTCGTCCGCCACATCGCCAACCAAATCGCTCAAGTCATTCATCGGCAAAAGCTCCCGCTGTCGCTGTCAAACGATGTAATGAACTGAAACGGCCGACCGCGTACAAACGATGAGTTCGCCGTACGAAACTGAAAGCATCCTGTTATTCGGTTCGAGATCCAAAGCGAACACGTCACATTGATGGGTGTCCAGATCCACGCGGACGTGAACGTAAAAGCTAGCCAAGCGCAGCCACTGTCGGCCCCCGCTGTCTGCCACGAACCTCAGCACTTTCTCCTTGGATTCATCGTCGATTCCGGGAATGCCCCGAGTACCGGGGACAGCGGTGAAAGGAGATACCGGCGGGAAAGAGCCTTCGGACACGTCAAGCGCAGGAGATGCATTGACAGGGCCGTCGTGCAATGGGGGTGGGCCGTTGGAGGTGGAACTCGTCAAGGGCGGCGGTGAGCCGTTCCTCGTTGTCGCCAGTTGCAGTGTGTGTTCGCTCAAGCGGACCTTGAACGTTGATTTTTGTCGACGCTGCAAACTCCAGAGGTCACGCAGTCAGCCTAGATCTCTTTCATATTCTGAGCAATTTAAAGGTCTCCCACCAACAAGTCGGGTGGTAAGTAACTCTAGTCTCTTGCAGGCCCTGGTCTCTGATTGACGAATGCCCGTCCGAGTCTGGTCATCATTTACACCACAATGCACAAGTACAAAACACAGAACTAAAGGCATGTACAAACTAGACCATTCGACTTGCATGCGACATAATTATCAGAGAGTTAGAAGCCCACTGAGGCCCGTGCATGTGTGTGGTCCCGCGTCTCGCTTTGTCATCGTACATACGCCGGTTTCCCTGTATTCTCCGCTTTTCCTTAGCGTCGTGCTGGTCTATTCCAATGTTCCAAAGCGGGTTCGTGTTGCGGTCTCTGGTGAACGTGACAATAATCTATGACATATGAGATACTGACTCACATCTACATCACTGACACGGACATTATCTCCTTCAACCGGCCCTCCTCTATCCGAGGTATGAACTCCACATCAAAGGGAGCTGCGTGCGCGATAACGGTGTCCGTATGAGCATTTATATCTATCGGTGCATCCGGTCGCTCCACAATGCGGAACGACCAAAGCAAGAGTGCAAGATTAATATGCAGCGACTCGTTCGCGACATGTTGTCCTGGGCATACTCTATTTATGACGTGTCGGGATCGGTTTGGGAATCAAAGACGACGGATATAGCTTACCTTCGGCCAAAGCCAAACGGATAGGAGGTCATGTTGTTCCGGGGCCGGCCGTCGTCGTCAATCCATCGCTGCGGATCAAATTTCTCGGGTTCGGGGAAGGCTACAGGGTCTTGAGAAATAGCCCTAGGTGACCAATCACTGTTAGCGGTTTGACACGAACGAATGACCGCCGGTATAATCACCAGTGACATCCGAGGACAGTGGCACCCGCAGGGATGCATTGACCCCTCTGTGACATCGCCTGGTTCAACAAGGGCCCTCTGATCGAGTGGATGATAAGTAACGTACCCAGATGACGTCCTGAGTGGCGCGGTGTGCAAATCCTATAGGAAAGTAAGTCGATTGTGTGATCTTCCTCTTCTGAACAACAATCACCAATGGGTATAACAGGTCTCCAACGGAGCGCTTCCAATACAAACGCGTGAACCTGAGGAAGCGACTCGTAATTTTCCCAGGTAGGCACTAATGCAACGTTGTTCGACGTTCATGAATATCAAATCGTCCATCAAAGCGTAGAGACTTACTTCTATCTTGTCCAAAGACCATATCCAGCTCTTCTTGAACCCGCCTTTGCGCTTCTGGATAACAGGCAGCAGCCATGATCATGTTAGTGATGGCAACCGCACTCTTGTGACAAACTATGTCAGCTCAATCCACGTTGTGGTTAGTTGAATGGGGCATACTGTCCCTGACCCAGCGCCAAATAGGCTTCCAGCGAGATAAGCCATCTCATCTCTCTCGAGCCGATGTTCATTGGTGTGTTCCAGAAGCGTCCTCATGAATGAATCGCCACTGCAGTTTGTTTCCTGAAGAGATTGTATGCCCGATGGAAATCGTAACCCAGTTTAGCTGAGTATTTATACTCACCATTTCCAATCGAACACGGTCCATTTGTTCTCTGAATAGTTTGATCTCAAAGTTGTAATATTCCTTCAATTCACGTCCATATCCAGGAATATATTTCAACAAGGGGATACGGTCCACGAGATAAGCTCCAGGACGCATCGCACGCTCGAAGTTTCGCAATGCTTGGTGAATCCGGGCGACCTCTGGATCGTCTTTCGATGTCGGTGTCGACTTGCCATATGCCAATCGCAGAATAAACGATGCAGCAAACCTGCAAGGTTTCGTGTTGGTTCGAGCAAGTCCCGCTCACCAGAACATTAGCCGAATATGTACTCACCGTTGTACATGTGCACGGTGGTTCTTTGGGTCATTTAGGATATCCGTGATAACGTTCTTTGCATTTTCCAGTTGCATGTCTTGATAGGCTTTTGCTGCCTGTGGTTGCAGGTGGGTATGCGCGGCTTTCCTAAACCGACGCAACCGCTCGCCGCTATGCAACTGCAGTAATCCCAAATCATTGCATAGGAACTCAGCAGCGATCGAGTGGGGACGGTCCGCGAGGGCACTGCCCTCTTTCTCCATGATCTCAGCCGCAGCCTATCTTGTCCGAATGAACGATTACAGAGCAAGGCCGTCAAACAGACCCCCGAGGCGACGCCATGAGGCACAATCAGCGCACATGATCCATTGAACGAAACATAAATCGTACGTCCACACGCCCAATGACGATGATGATATGACTACCCTGGCGTAATGTGACCACAGGGCCGTACTCCGCAACCCAGTCGGCGAGGGTGCGTGCGACACTGGGAACGAACGAGTTGAATCGATTTGGGTGTACGGCAGACGGCTTGTCTCACTTTACAGAGGGTAGCGCATTCTCCCAGAACCAGCGCGCAGGAGGCCCAGGCGGCAAAGGAATGTCATTCTTAGAGGTTAGTGCTGCCTGACACCTCTTGTAGAGGAAGATTCCGGTGGCAGCCGTCAACGAAAGCCCGATGAGACGGTCTGCAGTGGAGATACTTTCGAATGCTCGCGAAGACATCGAGAGGGTTTCCCCGACTCCCTGGTAGGGGAAATCGTGCAGGGTTTTAACATGCAAGAACCATTTACCAAATATGCTCCTTTCTATTGCTTATGTAAGGCGTTACGGAGTAAGGGCGCAAGTTGATAATTTCAAGTTGTACTAGGTAACCTCCCAGATTCTCTACGCCCAGAGACGCTCTGGACGGTTGCATTACCAAGGATATCTCGATAGAGTTACAATTTCCGCAGTGATTGTAGCGTTTTGCAAGACAAGCTACACTTTGCAAAGTGACATGCTCCAGCTCGTTTGTCGCCAGGACCTCTTCCGCTCCATGATGATGTACGAGATTAACTTGAGTTCCTTGCCAGCTGATGTTCTCGCCAGGTCGGTATCACTAAGTATTGCTCGACCATCATTCTCTAGCTTTTTAAATTGCGCGATACGAGCGCCATCAATAACTCCACGCCAGAACATAAGGATAGAGGAGCCACGTTTCCTTCTCGCCCCACCCCGGCTCCGTGCCCAACTTGCCATATCGTTCAGGACGCCCCAGTGATTGACGTTTTCGCATGCTTGGATATCAAGTCCCTCCGCGACCGCAGTTACAGCGATAATGATCTTTCGTGTGCTATCCAGGACCTTCATCAGTCCGACCAGGCATCATACATTCCGTTTGGCCCGAGGACATGAGCCACCCGAGTCAAAGTGAGCTTTCAAATCCACCCATGTAACATAGTGGACTTACGTGATACAGGTGGGCACAATGGTGCTCTAACCGCGTACAAGGACCGCGTTTGACGATGGTGACATGTTCGTTGCCAACGCAGTGGACTTTCACTTGAACTTTTTGTCTTGTGCCGCCAATTTGACTTTGTGTTCTGTCGCGCGACGCTGACGACGGTTTTCTCTACTCCATGACCGGTGATCACGAAATACTCTGCGCGCCACTGTCGACGCCCTCCACGTTGAAGATAGGATAAACCGACGGGTGGGTCAGATTAATGTGCTGTTTCTCTCACAGTTTTGTTCCGCATCGAGCAGATTGACGATATCCACACCTCGATGACCACCACACGCATCACAGAAAATCTGAGCCTGTGGCAAGGCATCCGTTCTGCGTGAAAGGATCAATGCGTCGAGACTCCATCTTCCCCGTTAGAGCGGACAACAGAAACGAGGCCTGCTGGGAACAAAAGAAGACGCGTCCACAATCCCATTGATCGTCCACACCAAGGTACTGCAAGATAGACAATCCGTCGATAGAAAAGATGTCCTACCAGGGTCGGTGAAAAAAACATCAGTTCTACATCCTCAGATTCGATATTCGCAATGTCGCTCAGCAGTTACTCGCCCGAATTGATGGTCATTTACAGCAGTAAGTTCTCCCCCCCCCCCTTCTCTCGCCATTACACGTCGTTGACCCCTCCGTCTGTGTACCTGCCCCGCAGCCTACACCGCGAGCCTTGGACCTACACCGAAACCCGAGTATCAAGTTGTACACGACTGGTACCCTTGGGTCCAGGCCACCTCCCGATCAGGATTGCCCAATTTGCCCGAGGCGACCGCTCGGATGGCCGCGTCAGACTTCACCACTGGGCCATCTTCATCCCAACGTCGACCAGGCGCGGCGTCGGCAACTTTTACGAGATCGACGGCAGCCTACAGACCGGGTACTTTACCCAGCACGTCGTCCACAATCGTCACTCCAAGTGGGGACAAGAGAAGGGCACCCACCTGATTGGATGGGTGGCGCCGAGTTATCTGGAGACTCTGGAGACGCATTTATCGCTGGTTCCGGTCAAGCAAGGGAGGCCAGAATGGAATTGTCAAACTTGGGTTGTCGATGCGTTGAGGGGGTTGAACCAGCAACATATGTATGCGGTACAAATGGACTACGGTCAATGGTTCCAGCAAATGCAAATCGTAGAGGAGGCATGGAATGCGGGGGATGCCTAGTTTGTCCCCTGGATCGCGAGGGGGAAAGGTGTATGAAAAGGTGACGGAAACGTAGCATTGGCTTGGAATGAGCTAAACATTTGCATTTGTAGTACGTATGAAACATAACATCCATCAATTGTATCGTGCTCTTTTTTCACATTCTAACGTTCGCGATTCGTATGTCTGAATCTCTCGTCGAGACTGGTTTTCTGAACTCCGAGGTCGCAGGTGGATTTGCGAGTGTTCTTTCAGGTAGACAGGATTCCACTCTTGTAAGTTGTCTCCTAGTCTCTCAAGATCTCATTGACGAATGCTGCCTTGGTCATGTACGCGACAAACATACAAACCGAAGTGACCCCGCCAGCGGGGTACCCCGGCGTACACTATGTATAGCCTTCCGGCTCGGATGTGACGTAATGTCATATAAGACGAGGGATCGCGACTCATTTAGATCACTGACTCGGATATCATCTCCCTCAACCGGCCCTCTTCTATTCTAGGTATGAACTCCACATCAAAAGGAGCCACGCGCGCGATAACAGTGTCGGTATGAACATTCATATCGATCGGTGCATCAGGTCGCTCCACAATGCGGAACGACCAAAGCAAGAGTGCAAGATTGATATGAAGCGACTCGTTCGCGACATGTTGACCTGGGCATACTCTATTTACGACGTCGTCAGGATCGGTTCGGGAATCAAGGACGACAGATATAGCCTACCTTCGGCCAAAGCCAAACGGATAGGAGGTCATGTTGTTCCCGGGCCGGCCGTCGTCGTCAATCCATCGCTGCGGATCAAATTTCTCAGGTTCGGGGAAGGCTACAGGGTCTCGAGATATAGCCCTAGGTGACCAATCACATTTTAGCGGTTTGACACGAACGAATGACCGTCAGTATAATCACCAGTGACATCCGAGGACAGTGGCACCCGCAGGAATGCATTGACCCCTCTGTCATATTTCCCAGGTTAGAAAAAGGCCCTCTGATCGAGTGGATGATAAGTAACGTACCCAGATGATGTCCTTGGTGGCGCGGTGTGCCAATCCTACAGGAAAGTTGAGTCAGTCTCGTGATCTTCCTCTTCTGAAAAAACATTCACCAATAGGTGTAACAGGTCTCCAACGGAGCGCTTCCAATACAAACGCGTGGACCTGAGGAAGCGACCCGTAATCTTCCCAGGTAGGCACTAATGCAACGTTGTTAGATACTCATGACTATCAAATCGTCTATCAAAGCGTTGACACTTACCTCTATATTGTCCGAAGACCATATCCAGCTCTTCCTGAACCCGCCTTTGCGCTTCTGGATAACAGGCAGCAGCCATGATCATGTTAGTGATGGCAACCGCACTCTTGTGACAAACCATGTTATTTCAATTCATGTTGTGATCAATTGAAGGTGACATACTGTCTCTGCCCCAGCGCCAAATAGGTTTCCAGCGAGATAAGCCATCTCATCCCTCGAGAGCCGATGTTCATTGGTGTGTTCCAGAAGTGTCCTCATGATTGAATTACCACTGTGATTCCTTTCCTGGAGCGCTCGTATGGCCGATGTAAGTTGTAACACAGTTTTTCTGAGTGGATCTATGCTTACCATTTCCGACCGAACACGATCCATTTGTTCTCTGAAGAGTTTGATCTCAAAGTTGTGAAATTCCTTCAATTCACGTCCATATCCAGGCATGTGCTTCAATAAGGGGATACGGTCCACGAGATAAGCTCCAGGACGCATCGCACGCTCGAAGTTTTGCACCACTTGGTGCACTCGGGCGACTTCTGGATCGTCATTCGATGTCGGTGTCGACTTTCCATACGCCAATCGCAGAATAACCGATGCAGCAAACCTGAAGGTTTCGTGTCGGTTCGAGCAAGTCCCTTTCACTAGAACATTAGCCGAATGTGTACTCACCGTTGTACGTGTGCTCGGTGGTTCTTTGGGTCATTTAGGATATCCGTGATGACATTCCTTGCATTTTCCAGCTGAATATCTTGATAGGCCTTTGCTGCCTGTGGTTGCA
>JBBPNP010000564.1:0-11901 GCA_038090955.1 Xerocomellus intermedius
ACTACCTACTCATGTAGCATAGTATATCTACCGATCTAGTGTACACTAGTACAAACCCCTGTGTAGTATATAAACCCCCAATAGAACGCCAGAGGACCTCAGTCTTGTCCTCTTGGAGTTTTCCCTTCAACTCTAGGAGCTACTTCACTACTCTATTGTTCTATTGCTTTGGCTTGTGCTCCACTGGTGAGTGCTGGTCGTTTCATGCAGGGCATTTACCTTTGTCCTGCTAATGCTTATTATATCAATCCTTCTTCTGGCCTTTGCCAGGCTGCTTAGATCTAGAGGGACCGCCTCTACCTTTTCCTTTATTTTGGCTCTGGTGACCTTGTTGTTGGTTACCAGGGGAATTTTGGTAGTTAGGCTGGTTCGATGATCTCTGAATAAGAGGGGGTTTGGTTCTGCCACTGATTTTGATTGGATGGACTGCGTCAAATCATGTTGGTCCTGTTGATCTGTGAAGAGAAAGGATCTTCGGATTCTATATGAGAAATCCGAGCATGTAATGGTTTACGCAATGAGCGCAGATCCATCACCATGATAATGTGTTCTGAAACGTGATCTACATCGAAGTTGGTAACTTTGAGTGTTTGCATGATGGTGGAGGCGAGTCCGTAGTATTCGGATGGAAGGTTGGAGAGAAGAATCATGGCACGGAAGTTCTGTGGGAGGTTCAAGCCAGCGGAGGTCATCTGGCTGAAAAGGGATATGAGGGTATTGATGTCCTCTTGCGCTCATTTGGGTTTGATCTTGTGGTTCCAAGCTTTGTTAAAGCTGTTCCACTGACCAGGAATGCCGGTGACACAAAACAAGGCAAGGAGTTGGTCCCAAAGTGCTTTACTAACCAATGGGAAGGTACTGTAGTTGCATTAGCCCAGTCATAAAAGTATCGTTGATTGTACTGGCCATAAGGTCAAGGATACATTTGTCTAGTAACTTCCACTTTGCTTGTCTATCTGCAAGATCTGCTCCAGCAGTAAGACTGGCATAAGTGAGAATACCGTCGACGAATTCCCAGACAGAATATGCACTAAGGGTGGAGATTATACGTTTGCTCCAGACATCGTAGTTCTTGATACCAGCCAGGACAGGAATGCGACCAATGAAAGAAGTGTCGAATTTAACTTTGGAGGTAGGTAAAGCCATTGTTGTTTAGAGGAGATCTGAAAATAAATCGTCAACAAAAGTTGATAAGAGTTCATCGAATAGAGAGAAAGAAGTAGATGCTGCTATCCTAGATATCCCAGATTGTCCTGCTGGTTTTCGAGTACGTTTGTTTCTTGATACCCATTCTCGTGTCCGTTCTTCCTTAGTCCAATGGTGTGTGTATGGGGTCTCGATGTTTTTAGGCATCGGAAAAGAGGCATGAGATTCAAAACAAGAGAATCTAGTCTCCGCAAAGTAATGTGGGTTACTGATATAGGTATCAGTAAGGTATCCTCTTTGTACACACATTGTCCGATCGTTGTGACTATGATAAGGAAGATAGACGTGAGAGGAAAGAGTATTGAGTTCAAGAAAAGTTACATATAGAATGACATGTTCCTTGTTGACAACGTGATACTCGAAACCATTTAGTGGCCATCGTGAAGGGACAGTTGAAACATTGAGGAGATCAAGACTGTTTTTCAAGTCTTCGTTTCCTGATACCTTCTTCCGTAGCCATTCGATTCCTTCTTCGTCTATGTCCTCCAGCAACTGCTCCATAAATGGCATCAAGCTCATCTTGAGTCTTGGCCACCTTGATTAAACGCTGTAAACGGCGTTGAGCACAGAAGCGGGAATCAGAGCGGAAGAGAGAGCAATGGTGAGAATCGAAAGCTAAATTCCAATCATGTTGCCAGGGTGCATCTGCGCGAGTGACGAAACCCCATTCATCAGCCATTACCTCAGCCAGAGGTAACCAATTTGGGTTAAGAGAGGATTCCAAGATGTGAGACGGACCAGATGTAGGAGGAAAATGAGAGCAACGGATGATTTTGAAGCCTTGGAAATGAACGTGTAAGGGAGGTGTGGATTGATAAGTCTCGGAGGGGAAAGCCTATCCGGCACCTTCATAGGCAGAGGTGATATTCCCTTTCTTGTACATGAACGAATTGATCAGGTGCAAAGACCTGACTCTAGTCTCGCATGGTCTTATCTGGAATGGATAGACCACGTGGCGTCCAGCAGAGAGCTCAGGTTCCATGAGGACGGGAAGTCCCCAGGCCTGGAATGTTCCCCCTATTACAAGAGGAATGGCCTTGCTGTGTTTGTTGGCTTGGTACATTCTGTACACGTTGTTCATCCCAGCCGGTTTCGGTGTTTGAAACCTCGCGAAGCAGTACTCTGCCAGGAGATGTGGTGGGAGCCCTTCTTCCACAGTGGGATTGGCCGGTAGCTCTTGTAAGTCCATACTGTTGTCCCGCATTACCTGGGTGAAGGCGAAGTTGTTCTTCTGGTATGGATGTGGGTTCTGAGGAATCTCTCCGATGAGTTGAGGCATTGGGAAGAGAAGCTGATGAGGTAGATGCGAGGGATGGGGGTGGAGTTTCTTGGGCGATTACTGTATCTATAGCACGTCCGATAACTTCGTCGATGTTGGTAGTCAAGGCAGGTGAGTATTCTCGACGAGGATTGCAATGACGATCAAAGCGGTCAAAGTGACCCAGGATCTGACGAAGGATTTGGAAAGGTCGATCGTGAAGATCAGTCCTTAATACAGTGTCGGTTGGATCATGTCTTAAGACAGTGACTCCGCATTCTGAATGAGGGCAAAGTTTGCCGAGACACAGAGAGCAGGGGCAGGATTAGATAGGGCAGGGGATTTCAAAGGGATATCAGTTCCAATGAGAGTCTCCTCAAGGTTCTCGAGGGGGAATAGCAGCGGGAGCAGGAATGGGAGAAGGGTCTCGTTGATCTGGGCTGGGAATACCGACCTCAGGTAAAGGTTCTAGACGAAGCTCTACCATTAGAGTTGCTCGGTTTCCAGATATGTATGATAGTTATGAATGATATCCGAAACACATTGAGTGCTCGACGTATCAACAACTCTCCAGATTCAACAGCGAACTCGAGGAGTTTGTCCGTTTGCTGCATTGGTGTGCCACCAATAGCAATAACCATGGCCGAAGTGACCAAGGCTATGACCAGCAAAAGCCAGTCCCTATGACAGACTTCGTCTTATGTGGAGCTCATAACCTATCGTCAAAGCCGATAGCACAGGAACACGAAGGGATAAAGATGTCCTGTGGGAGACTCACTGGACTGGTTCTTGGTTGGTAATAGAGTGGATGTTCTGAGTGTACATAAGCTTGTGAGCTTAGAGTGAACTGAAGTGAGGGAAAGCGAACAAGTGGAACTCATTATTGTCTCTGGCTATAAGGCCAGGTTTATATAGTGCCTAAGTACTGTTTGTACATATTGACATGAACTCTAATATCATGGTCTGTGCGCATGATATAGATAAGAGCTACATCAGCTATTGGCTAATAAGGATATGACGTCATGATAAGAGATAAGGAATGACATCATGGTTTTAGACCAAGAAGATAAGAAAGATAAGAGATAGCTTATCTTGATAAGATGAGTAATATGAATAGCGTAAAGATAAGGTCATAGACCGTTCTAGAATCTGGTATCAGGATAAGAAATTCTGAATGAGAAATACCAGATTTCCAACACTCCTCCTCACTGTTTATGTTACGATGATTTGAAGCATATAAGTCGAAGAGCTTTTCTTCCATCTTCAAATTTCTGTTTGCCCAAGTTCTTTGTGAAGATGTTAGCAAATTGCTGATCTGTAGGAACATAGTAAAGTTTGATCTCTCCAAACTCTACTGATCCTCGAATGAAATGTTCTGTCATACGAACATGCTTTGTTCGGCCTTCTTGAGCGGGATTGGAAGCAAGAAATATAGCACCTTGGTTTTTGATGCATAATGGCAGTGGACCTAACTTGAATCCTAATTCTTCATATATATTACGGATCCAGCGTAATTGTTTTGTGGTCTCGGTCATGCCACAATATTCCGCTTCTGTGGAAGAAAGTATAACTCTTCGTTGTCACCTAGATAGCCAGAATACTATGCCATTTCCGAAGAAAATAGCATAACCAGTGGTTGATCGTGATGTTTCAATGTCACCAGCCCAATCTGTCTCAGAATAGGCACATAAACCATTGCTGTCACCTGTCCCAGTGTACACGATGCAAAGATCCTTTGAGGATGATAAGTAGCGCACAATATAGAGCGCCTTTTGCAAGTGTTCTTCCATTGGATTGGAAGAGTACTGTGACATCTTGATAATGGCATATGATATGCCTGGTCTTGTTTCAAGCATGATGTATAACAGTGATCCAATGACCGACTGATAGCGACTTTGAGGTGTTGCATTCAACTGATCTTGTTTGGAGTGAGGTCTCGGATTATATTCGGTAGGGTAAGGTATAGAGACAGGTTTGCAATTCTCTTGACCAAATTGTTTTATGACTTTCTCTGCATAGCGGATTTGGTCTAGAGTAATTGTCCTTTTCTTGCGGTCTCGAGTAATCCTCATGCCTAGATACTCCTTGGCTTGTCCAAGATCACGACATTCCCATTGTTTCATGAACTGCTGTTTGCAAGCAAGGACTTGTATCTTGTTGCTATCCATAAAAAAAGCATCGTCAACATAAATGAGAAGTACATACAATGATTTCTTCACCAATTATCTTAAAGTATGTCCCTGGGTCTGCTTTACAGCAAGAAAACTCTATCTCCAGGAGACTGTGATGCAAGGCTTTGTTCCATTGCAAAGCTGATTGCTTCAATCCGTAGATTGACTTCTTTAATCAACAGACCTTTTTCTCCTTACCCTTAACTATGAAACCTTCTAGTTGATCCATATAGATTTCTTCTTTCAGCTCGCCAAAAAGATAGGCGGTCTTGACATCTACTGACTCGATTTCCCAATCGTGGAGTGCAGCTAGTGCTATAAAGAGTCTAAAGATTTCAAACCTTGCGACTGGAGAGAAAGTTTCTTTGTAGTCTATTCCGAAGATCTGTGTAAACCCTTTAGCGATGAATTGAGCTTTCATGCGACCATCTGGTTTGACAACATATATCCATCTCCCTTTGATGGTTCGATGATCCTTAGGCAGGTCTACCAGGTCCCATACTTTCCTCTCATGAAGAGACTTGATTTCGTCCTTCATGGCAGCCATCCATCCTTCCTGTTGTAGTTTAGAGAGTTTCAGTACATCTCTATATTGTTTCGGAACAGGAACATTTGACTCCACTGCCATTATTAGATGATGTCATACCCATTTGGAGGAGTACATTTCACCAATATCATCTAATTTGTTAGTAGGAGTTGGTTCAACATCCATAGACTCCTCCTGAATTGGGGCAAGTCCTAGTAGATCTCTCTCAATTTCAATAGGAGGTCTATCCCCATATGTATTATCAGGTATAACCCAAGATACAGGGATGCGAGAGGATCGTCTTGTCTCGACTGGTGGTCAGAAGAGTGCTCGTTCACGTAAAGAGCTTCTCTCTTGATGAGGACGATTGCGAAACTCAGTTAGAATTTCATTAGGTGATTGACGAGGTGGTAACCACTTTCGTTTGCCAAACACAGGTGGTCCCTGAGCTATTTGTCTCTCTTTTGCAGGAGGCGAAAATGCTCCTATGGATTCTTCATAGGAATCCCAAGGGTCGTCATTATAGGTAAGTCTTTTATGTTGGTGTCTATCTCCTATAGAACTCCAACGACCAGTGTCCAGTGTTGGACGTTTAGAGGCTGGTCTCATCAGGGATGTATGGTATGATGGTGTATCAATAGATGGTGATGAATCCAGAGAGTCTAAGAAGAGCGGTGATGGTTCTCTCGTAGGTGGTCTCCATGGTGTATCATATGGCGTGGTATGAGCTGATGAGTGTTCATCATCAGGTAGATGTGGTTGATTGGGTTGTCGACCTAAGCCTAGTGGTAGGGGGACATAAACATCTCTAGTGGGTTCGGCCGGATCCCTTGTTTGCTGAGAGTCGTCTCGTAGATCATCAGATGTTGTGAACAGATTTTCATCTTCGATAGGAATAGGGGCAGGTCCATCTTCTCTATCTCTGAAACAATAGGGAAAGATATTTTCATCGAATATAGCATTGGTGGAAACAAATACTCGTCTCCTCTCTTTTGACCAAAAGTGATAGCCTTTAGTGTTCGGTTCATATCCTATAAAAGTCATCTCTTCCAATGTAGGAGATAACTTGTCTTGTCGTTGTTCTGGAGGTATAAATACGTATGCGCATGTTCCAAATATCCTAAAATATGAAACATCAGGTTTGTCTCCATTGAATTGCTCAATGGGTGTTTTCCATTCATGACGACGCATTGATTGTCGGTTATATATGTGTAATGCAGTTTCAACAGCATCTTGCCAAAAAGATCATGGCAGACAAGCATGTTGGCATATGGCTTTTGCTTTTTCAAGCAAAGTTCTATTGAACCTCTCTGCATGACCGTTTTGCTGTGGGGTATGAGGAACTGATGTCTGATGTGTGACACCTCTGGAACGGAAAAACGATTGAAGTTCTCCGGCCATAAATTTCCCCCTCGGTCTGAACGTACAGAGGTGAACGTGTGACCAGTAAAGGTCTCAGCCCATGAGACCATAGCCTTAAAATGCTGTGATGTCACATCTTTGCTGCATAGGAACGCAACAAGCGAGTAACTGGAAAAATCATGAGAATATAACAAGCGCGCATATGGGATTCTGTAGGCATTGGACCAACGAGGTCAGTGTGAACTAGACCAAGAGGTTGAGTAGCTTGTTTTCCTGAGGGTGGATAGGAACGATCATGCATCTTCCCTAGGGTGCAGCCCTTGCAGGGAGTGTCTAATTCCGGAAGTTTGACAGTAGGCATATTGTTGATGTGAGAAGGAGCTTGTCTAAAAGCATTCTTGGACAGATGTCCAAAATGTTGATGCCATATATCATAGAATTCTTCCTTTGCAAGCAAGTTGACCAATCCTGCCATTGGAGTAATCAATCGTAACTGAAACCAATGTAGATTGTTATTTGGAGATGAGGCAACTGCCCGGATCACCAAACTCTTGTTTGAGTCCCAGATACTGGATTCTTGATCGCTGATCAAACACTTATAGCTGGTATAGACAAAAGTCTATGGCCTGCATGTGGCGCATACCATACTTCTTTCAGAACAATGGGTTTTGACCCTTTGATCTTCTGTTGGATGATAATTTTTCCCGGACCATACATGGGTACCTTTTGTCCGTTTGCAACGACAGCATAGTGGACTTGGTTTCCTAGATGTGCAAAGTCATCTTTAAAAGGTAAAAGATGAACAGTGCAACCACTGTCTATCATCCAGTGGTGTCGGGCGAAGTCTTTCTCAGTGTCTCCTCCTAGCGCAAAAGTGCCGTGATAAAGGTAAAGGTCATCGTCATTGTCATATCCGTACAATACTTGTGTATCGTATGCTTTCAAATGTTCTCCGGTTTCTCGTGGTAAGGCCATGGCTATATCCTCTAGGGAAGTAGGAGGGAGTAGCATCTGGATATAATCAAGTTCATCTATCTGATTGAAATGACTTGACAAGCTTGCTAATCCTCCAAGCGTAAGCGTAATCTTCTTCAACGGTCCCATAGTAGCCTCCTTCTCTTCAAAAGGGACTCTCCTTGAAGGAAGGGAATCAAAAGCGCTGTCTAGATGGCCCAGCTACCTGCATTCTGATGTCTTCTTCGTCATCTCTTTTATCTCCCCAGCCGGCTAATGCCATGGTAGACATTGCGTCTTCCATTTCTTCGTCCTCCAGGTGATCTATGAACTTGTGGGCGAGATCTTCTTCTTCTCCGCTTCCTTCCATTGTCACCTCATTTGCAAAAGTAATGTGTTCGTTAGCACATGCAGGGCGTTTAACTTTGTCCTGCTGACGCTTATTATATCAATCCTTCTCCTGGCCTTTGCTAGGCTGCTTAGATCTAGAGGAACTGCCTCTACCTTTTCCTTTACTTTGGCTCTGGTAACCTTGTTGTTGGTTACCAGGGAAATTTTGGTAGTTAGGCTGGTTTGACGATCTCTGATAAGAGGGGGTCTGGTTCTGCCACTGATTTTGATTGGGCGGACTGCATCGAATCATGTTGGTCCTATTGATCTGTGAAGAGGAAGGATCTTCAGATTCTATATGAGAAATCCGAGCATGTAATGGTTTACATGATGAGCGCAAATTCATCTCCATGATAATGTGTCCTGAAACGTGATCTACATCGAGGTTGGCAACTTCGAGTGTTTGCGTGATGGTGGAGGCGAGTCCGTAGTATTCCGGGTGGAAGGTTGGAGAGAAGAATCATGGCATGGAAGTTCTGTGGGAGGTTCAAGCCAGTGGAGGTCATCTGGCTGAAAAGGGATATGAGGGTATTGATGTCCTCTTGTGCTCGTTTGGGGTTGATCTTGTGGTTCCAAGCTTTGTTAAAGCTGTTCCACTGACCAGGAATGCCGGTGACACCAAACAAGGCAAGGAGTTGGTCCCAAAGTGCTTTACTAACCAATGGGAAGGTGGTTACATTAGCCCAGTCGTAAAAGTATCGTCGATTGTACTGGCCATAAGGCCAAGGATACGTTTGTCTAGTAACTTTCACTTTGCTTGTCTATCTGCGAGATCTGCTCTAGCAATAAAACTGGCATAAGTGAGAGTACCGTCAACGAATTTCCAGACGGAATATGCACTAAGGGTGGAGATTATATGTTTGCTCCAGACATCATAGTTCTTGATACCAGTAAGGACGGGAATGCGACCAATGAAAGAAGTGTCGAATTTACATAACTTCAGAGGTAGGTAAAGCCATTGTTGTTTAGAGGAGATCTAAAAATAAATCGTCAACAAAAATTGATAAGAGTTCATCGAATAGAGAGAAAGAAGTAGATACTGCTATCCCAGATATCCTAGATTGTCCTGCTGGTTTTCGAGTACGTTTGTTTCTTGATACCCATTCTCGTGTCTGTTCTTCCTTAGTCTGACGGTGTGTGTATGGGGTCTCGATGTTTTTAGGCATCGGCAAAGAGGCATGAGATTCAAAACGAGAGAATCTAGTCTCCGCAAAGTAATGGCGGGCTACTGATATAGGTATCAGTAAGGTATCCTCTTTGTACACACATTGTCCGATTATTGTGACTATGATAAGGAAAATAGACATGAGAGGAAAGAGTATTGAGTTCAAGAAAAGTTACATATGGAACAGCATGTTCCTTGTTGACAACGTGATACTCAAAACCATTTAGTGGCTATCATGAAGGGACAGTTGAAACGTTGAGGAGATCAAGACTGTTTTTCAAGTCTTTGTTTCCTGATACCTTCTTCCGCAGCCATTCGATTCCTTCTTCGTCTATGTCCTCCAGAAACTGCTCCATAAATGGCATCAAGCTCATCTTCA
The DNA here is from genome assembly GCA_038090955.1 of Xerocomellus intermedius. Lineage (NCBI taxonomy): Eukaryota > Fungi > Basidiomycota > Agaricomycetes > Boletales > Boletaceae > Xerocomellus > Xerocomellus intermedius. The sequence continues at coordinate 9,412 of JBBPNP010000564.1, forward strand.
GTCTTGGCCGCCTTGATTAAACACTGTAGACGGTGTTGAGCACAGAAGCGGGAATCAGAGCGGAAGAGAGAGCGGTGGTGAGAATCGAAAGCTAAATTCCAATCATGTTGCCAGGGTGCATCTGCCCGAGTGACGAAACCCCATTCATCAGCCATTACCTCAGCCGGAGGTAATCAATTCGGGTTAAGAGAGGATTCCAAGATGTGAGATGGACCAGATGTAGGAGGAAAATGAGAGCGACGGATGATTTCGAAGCCTTGGAAATGAACATGTAAGGGAGGTGTGGATTGATAAGTCTTGGAGGGAAAAGCCTATCTGGCACCTTCATAGGCAGAGGCAATATTTCCTTTCTTGTACATGAACGAATTGATCAGGTGCAAAGACCTGATTCTAGTCTCGCATGGTCTTATCTGGAATGGATAGACCACGCGGTGTCCAGCAGAGAGCTCAGGTTCCATGAGGACGGGAAGTCCCCAGGCCTGGAATGTTTCCCCTATTACAAGAGGAACGGCCTTGCTGCGTTTGTTGACTTGGTACATTCTGTACACATTGTTCATCCCGGCCAGTTTCGGTGTTTGAAACCTCGCGAAGCGGTACTCTGCCATGAGATGTGGTTGGAGCCCTTCTTCCATAGTGGGATTGGCCAGTAGCTCTTGTAAGTCCATACTGTCGTCCTGCATTACCTGGGTGAAGGTGAAGTTGTTCTTCTGATATGGGTGCGGGTTCTGAGGAATCTCTCCGGTGAGTTGAGGCATTGGGAAGAGAAGCTGATGAGGTAGATGCGAGGGATGGGGGTGGAGTTTCTTGGGTGATTACTGTATCTATAGCACATCCGATAACTTCGTCGATGTTGGTAGTCGAGGCAGGTGAGTATTCTCGACGAGGATTGTAATGACGATCAAAGCGGTTGAAGTGACCCGGGATCTGACGAAGGATTTGGAAAGGTCGATCGTGAAGATTGATCCTTGATACAGTGTCGATTAGATCACGTCTTAAGACAGTGACTCCGCGTTCTGAATGAGGGCAAAGTTCGCCGAGACACAGAGAGTAGGGGCAGGATTGGATAGGACAGGGGATTTCAAAGGGATATCAGTTCCAATGAGGGTCTCCTCGAGGTTCTTGAGGGGGAATAGCAGTGGGAGCAGGAACGGAAGAAGGGTCTCGTTGATCTGGGCTGGGAATACCGACCTCAGGTAAAGGTTCTAGATGAAGCTCTACCATTAGACTTGCTCGGTTTCCAGATATGTATGATAGTTATGAATGATACCCAAAACACATCGAGTGCTCGACATATCAACAACTCTCCAGATTCAATGGCGAACTCAAGGAGTTTGTCCGTTTGCTGTGTTGGTGTGCCACCAATAGCAATAACCATGGCCGAAGTGACCAAGGCTATGACCAGCAAAAGCCAGTCACCAACCAAGAGCCATAGCTTGCAAAGATCGAAGGCATCAGCTAGCGTATGACAAACTTCGTCTTATGTGGGGCTCATAACCTATCGTCAAAGCCGATAGCACAGGAACATGAAGGGATAAAGATGTCCTGTAGGAGACTCACTGGACTTGTTCTTGGTTGGTAATAGAGTGGATGTTCTGAGTGTAAGCTTGTGAGCTTAGAGTGAACTGAAGTGAGGGAAAGTGAACAAGTGGAACTCATTATTGTCTCTGGCTATAAGGCCAGGTTTATATAGTGCCTAAGTACTGTTTGTACATATTGACACAAACTCTAATATCATGATTTGTGCGCATGATATAGATAAGAGCTATATCAGCTATTGGCTGATAAGGATATAATGTCATGATTAGAGATAAAGAATGACGTCATGGTTCTAGACCAAGAAGATAAGAAAGATAAGAGATAGCTTATCTTGATATGATGAGTAATATGAATAGCATAAAGATAAGGTCATAGACTGTTCTAGAATCTGGTATCAGGATAAGAAATTCTGAATGAAAAATACCAGATTTCCAACATACTGTACACCGTGACTATATATGAACAACATGTCTTTCATATCATGTTCAAAATTGCAGTGGGAGAGTTTCTCGGGGAGACTAAGAAAGGCTGAGTGAAAGTCAGGTGAGTCCTATGTTCAGTCAGACTGTTGCGTACCACTAGTCCTGAGATGAGCATTCCAGCTACCAATGCATGGTAGAGAAGTGTGTTAATGGTCGCAATGAGCATGACGACCTGCCCTTCTCTGCCATGTCATTCAGGACGCAAAGCGTGAGTGACCCGGTGAGCAGCACGACCAAACTCAAAGAATATGATGTCAGTTGTTCCACCAGAAGGTGCGTCATTGGCATAGACATATATAGGATGCAAGCTGTTCCTTGCGATGTGGAAGTTCACCAAGTCAGCAAACTGTTGAGAATCCTGGTATTTCTTATTCAGATATTCTTATCCTGATACCAGATTCTAGAGCGGTCTATGACCTTATCTTTACGCTATTCATATTACTCACCTTATCAAGATAAGCTATCTCTTATC
>JBBPNP010000565.1:0-11838 GCA_038090955.1 Xerocomellus intermedius
GGGTTGTTTGCAGCCCCGTGGGTGCTCCCCGAGGCACCGTGGAGTACGGTGCCGAGGCTACGGAGGGGGCATGACGTGTCCGGACACGTGTTTTTGTTGACGATGTCGATCTTGTTCCTCGCGGACCAGTTGACGCCGTCGTTGCGTGCCGCGTCATGGCCGCACAGGATGCATACGTGGGCGGTGATGGCGACGGTGGGTCTCGTGGCTATCTGGTTGTTTGCGCTTGGGACCACGAGCGTGTATTTCCATACGCCGTTGGAGAAGCTGACGGGGTATCGTGAGTAGCATGTCACGTTCCGTGTCGTGTGTTGCTGACCCGGTTTCACAGTGCTGGGACTGGCAGGGTACAGTTTAACGCTGTTGCTCTGATATATGACATTAGATGACCATAATGTACTTAAACCGTCGTAGATGGGTGTATCCTCGCCGATGTAATTTTCCATGGAACGTAACCAAGCAGATCCTATCCCATGCAAAGTATTGCACATCTTCTTCTCCCCCAAGTCAATACTCAAACCTTTGGCAAAAATCCACTCTCCCTCCACGCCCCAACCCATTTCGCCACCAACCCCTCCCCCACCACCGGTGCCGCCCTCAACCACCGACTCGCCTCCATCGTCTTCTCCACACACAACCCTGCCCTCGTCCTCTCCTCCTCAGCACCGTACTTGCCCTCGTAAAACGCTGACAACTTGCGACTCGGGTTGCGCCGCTCGTCGGGATCGCTCGCGCGGAGGGCTGTGAGCCAGTCGTGCCGTGGGAGGGGTTTGAAGCAAAGACCCGCGGCGCGAAGGGCGGCGAGGACGGCGGACCAGGGTATGCGGGTTGGGTGGAGGACATGGTAGACGGGGCAGTCGGCGGGCGTGGGCAGCTCGACGAGCTCGACGATGCACTTGGCGGCGTAGTCGACGGGGAGCCACGAGACTCGTTCGTCAAGTTCGGGAAGGATACCGATCGTGTTTGCACACTGGCGTCACGGGTTAGCGCGAGAGAGGCAGGTGAGATGAGTGAGCGACTGACCTTGAAGATGAGCGAGATACCCTCGGACTCGTTCCAGATCCCATTCGTCGTATCGCCCACCATCTGACCGATACCTGTGAAGCAGACGACCCATGAGACGACGTCATCATTATATTCATTTCTCTCTGGGACGTACGTAGAATCGCTGTGTGCATTGGCGTCGTACGCGCTGCAATCTGGCACAGTTTCTCCGTAACCCACTTTGATTGTGCACTTGATATAGCACAAAAAATCAACAAAGTACGGTCAGAGTCGCGTATATGCGCAGGCGAAAAAAGACATACTATCCCATCTCCTGCGCGACCGCCGGATTATTTGTCACCGTCTCGGGCACCAATCCCGACCCGGACCAATTCGCCACCGTACTGATAGACGAGGCAAAGAAGAACTTGGCAGGCTCGGCGCGTGGCGAGGAGAGTGCAAGGTGCATCAGATTCACCGCGCCGCGAATGTGCTTTTCGAAACTGTTCCGAGGTGAGCAATGCACGCGACGATCGTACCGTATTGTGAATATATGCGTATACATACCTGGAGATGCCCAAGTTGAAATTGACCGCCCAGGCGTTCTGGAATGACGAGGTAAAGCGATCCGAAACAAAGGCTACGACGGAGGACGTACGTGGATTATCACCGTTGCTCGGTGCGCGATCTCGCGGTAACGTTCTTCGTCGAGACCCAACCGCACCGCAGGCAAGTCGGCCGCGAGCGCCATGATGCGTTCGTTTGCATTCGCATTCGCCTTGGTATGCGTACCCGAGAATCGTGTCAGCAGCTTTCGTGTCTTCATCGACGCCGCGAGCCGATCCGCCGCGTCCGTGTCGTTTTTGGCGCGACAAAGACAGTAAACGGTCTCCACAGCCGGATCCGCGAGGAGCTCGTCGAGGATGTAGGATCCAAGGGAACCGGTAGCGCCTGTCAAGACGACCTAACGGAAGAAACAATGAACACGCCGTGAGTCAATATCGAGGGGGTACGTCGTACGCACCACTTTTCCAGAGGGGCGAGTGGTATGGTCGTTCGTCCCGTTGGTGTGCACTTTGAGTGGGTACGTGAAGTGGCTGTATTTGTCGACCAGCTCGAGCATGAGCTCTTGGGGGCTGGTCTGCAAGGCGTCGGTGTCTTTGCCCGAGGAGAGCGACACGATGAGCTTTGCCAGCCTTGCAAAGAAAAGAAGGGTGAATGGCTACCACGGTGAGCTAGATACCTACGCACTTGGTGATGGAAGGATGTTCAAATACGGCGTTGATAGACAACCTCTCTCCGCCTAGATCAATCTCCTGGGGAGTCTCTCATCAACCCCAACCCACACGAAAAGAAAAGAACCCGAACGCACGCACCCTCTGAATAGCATTTCGAATCCGCGTCGACTGCAGCGAATCAAGCCCGAAATCGAACAAGTCTGTATCATCTTCAAGCCCATCAAGACGTCGCTCGATCGTCCTCCCAATCACCTCTCTTACGACCACCCTTGCCTCCTCCTCCCCTTCAATGTGCCTCTTTCCCTCCACCCCCACCTCTCCCTCGAGGCGCGTATACACCTCCTCGATCTCTTTCTCGAACTCCTTATACACCTTCGGCCTTAGAATACTACCCTTGTCCGCCCTCGGAATCTGCGTCCCGTATGGGAGAAGTACGAGTGCCTCGGTGGAGAGCTGGGAATGCGAAGGTGCGTCGACGTTGGCGTGGGCGACGATCGAGGCGATGCGGTGGGTGAATTCGTCGTATGAGAAGTGCTGGGCGATCTCAGAGGGGAGGATGAGCGCGCCGATTTGGGTGCGGGCAGTACCGAAGACGATGGCGTCGGCAATGTAGGGGGAGGAACGGAGAGTGAGTTCGATCGGGTTGGGGTTGGTCTTTTCACCATTGACCTGTTGGGAATTGAGTTGGGGATTAAAGTGGAGCGAGCGATAGGATGGAAGAGGGACGTACCATGACGAGCGTATCGTCTATCCGGCCTATGTACTTGTAGGCATCGGGGATTGTGGGATGTTTGATGAAGAGGTCTTTGGTTGCATAAGACCCATCTGGTTGGTTGGACATCAACTACTAGACGCTCAGCACGCAAGATGAAGAAAGTGCATGCATAGGACCAGCCTTGGTTTTCCAACCATCCAAGACGTAGAGCTCATAGGTGTCACTGCCACGGGGTTCGAAGCGCATATATTCGTGTACACCGGTGGAGATGTAGGGACCTTTTGCGCGGACCCAGTTCCATTCTTTGTCGGTGTCGAAATCGCGGAAGGAGGTCATGAGCTGGCCCATCTCAGCTGAAAGGCATCTCTTAAGACCCCAAGTGAAAGTACAAAGGATAAGGACACACTGAGCCCATAATGACCCACCAAAGGAACGGCTTCCGAGACGAGAAAGTCACCCAGCTCGTCTGGACAAGGGCTCCCGCCAAACATGACCAGCTTGAGACGCTTGAGGATTTGAAGACCCTCTGGAGTCTCTGCAAGTAATTTGAGAGCAAAAGGGACACCATAAAAGCCCTGTATGTCTGGTGCCTGTGAAATCACCTTGATGATGTTTGCAGACGTGAGCGGAATAGAGCTGGTTGGGAACAGATAGAGCGGTTTCGCGACATACCACGCTCGGAGCAAATTGGAGTGTCCATGACCCTGCGAGACGAGTGCAAGCTCAGCACGGTACGTCGTGGAGGGAAGGCACCAGACGAACGTGGTACAAGGGCAACGTCGTGAGACTGATGAGGCCAAAGTTCATCTTGGAGTTCCCGACGGCGGCCTTGTTGGTCGCAATGATGGGCTTTGGGTAGCCGGTGGAACCGCTCGAGTGAACGACGGTGATTGGGAGGAGGAACTCGACATCGGGGCTGAGAGGCGGGTGCCAGTGGGTCTTGTCTGGGTGTGCGGCGCGTGCCTCGGGACCGAATACGTGGGATGGAGGTTGGTGGATGATTGATACGGAGGGCGGGTCAGCGAGGTGGGCAAGGGCAGCGGTGGCAGAAGAGATCTGTGTGTCCTGTACGATGATGTGCGAGGCATTGGTAACGGTCAACAGGTGTGCAATCGCGGGCGGCGAGTTGTTTGGGGAGAGGAAGAGGACGCCTGGGAAAGCGGGTGAAGGACCGAGTCGTGCAGAAGAGTGGAGACGGACGAACAGTAGCCCATGCGATACAAGGTCATTTCTGTAACGACATAGTCGATGTTGCTCACGCCCAACAGGCCGACGGTCAACCTGCTCGTTGCATCGCCCTTTGCGCGGCCAGGGAGGACCCCGGTGTCTTTGAGATGGTGTGCAAGGAGAGAGGCGGCCGCATCGAGCTCAGCGGTGGTGTACTTTGTGTACTGGGATACGGGTGAGCCGGGGCGTTGGAACCCGGGAGAAACGTACGCTGAAGTTTTTGTCTGGGATGGCAAGGATTTGGAGATTCGGGTGCTCGCGGACTCTCTCTGCGATGAGCTGGTTCAAGGATAGGATGTCTGGCATGGCCACTACGTAAATGGAGGAGGGTCATAAGACCGGGCCGAGCCACTGAACGAAGATGAACCAAACGTTGATTCTCCCGGACAACATGTAAGTAGTTTTCTCCAAGTAAAGATATTTATCTTGCCAGGTCAGATACCCAATCGTCCTCGTCGACGTCCGGTCCTGTTCGGACCTGGCATATGGCTGACAGACCATGTCAGCCGCCTCACCCCATAAAAGTGAGTCTCATGCCCAGCTTACTTTTCCTACCCTTCGACATGCAATTATTCCGGCTCCTCCACCGTCAGACAAGGTCAGAGGGCGACGTCTCCACCTTGCTATTCCCGCAAGGCTTGGCGGGGGTCACCGCTCCCGTCTTCGTCCCTCTCGAAGGGTCTCTCCCCTCGTTCGATCCCACCCGCGAGCTCTACGCCTCGCCAACCGACTCAGTCCAAAGCCCAATGGACCCGGATCCCACGGACAAGCTCAACGCCAGAATCATCGAATTGGAAGCGCAGCTTGTTCATCTCCAAGATGAACGCTCCACCCTCGAACAAGACCTCGTCGACTACCGTGTAGACCTCCTCCACGCCCGCACTGAGCTCTACTCGGAGATGCTCTGCGGTGCGCGCCACCAACAACGCGCCATGGACGACTTTAGGACTATCCAGAAGCTCGAGGCGAGGCATCAGCGCTTTTGCACCCTGTTGGTCGACATTGGTATACCCCGCTCGACCGTCGATCAGATTTGCCAAGTCATTCAATCAGGAAACGGAGCCCCGGAAGATATCCTCATGGACGCCATCAAGCATGCCTCGAATGACGATAGCACTCTCTTGGCTAGGCTCAAGCCCATCGTCACGGACGAACGTACCCCCGAGCACTACCAGTCCGCGCTCAACTTGACGTTGAGCATTCGCAAGGAACTCAAGTCTCAGAAGAAAAAGTCCAAGTTTTGGAAGAAACTCGCTCAGGAAGACGATCGACACGCAAGCATCATCACACCTTCCCCGTCGGACATTTCATCCATTCGTCAAGACCTTTCTCCAGAGAGACAGAATGCACTGGATGCCCTCATCGCTCGCCGTCGCGCAGCCAGGTATTCAGGGAATACCGAAGGTGACGTTTTCGGAGGTCAACGAAGAGAATCAACGTTAGACACGCTAGCCAGTTCTCTCGCATCTCGCCCGCGTCGCTCTATTCAGGACGACCTAAGACTCTTCTCGTCGTTCTCCTCCTCTTCCGCTTCTTCTACTTCGACGACGTATCTCTCCTACATTTCTGGCCTTTCTCGGATTCCCAGGGAAGCTACCACTGAGACGCCAACCATACCATCACGTCTCCCGTCCACCCTGTCCACCTCTCTCCGTCGTTCCTCCAGAGGTTCCTCCCAGTCGATCGTTCTCGGCAACATAAGCCTAAATGTCTCGCGCTCTTCCTCCACTGACCCCACACTCCCAGAAGAAACAGAACAGAATACAAACGCCGACACCGGTCCCGCGTCTACCGTAACCCAAAGCCAAGATCTCCTTCAGGTTTGCATTCCGTTCCTCTTGCCTATACCTCATCTTTCACTAGCGCGTTTTTCTTTTCCTTTCTTTTCTAGAACGTCAGACGTGCGTCTCAAGGAGATGGACACCGTCGCATGTCCTCGACAACAGCCTCGAGGCGTTCAGGACCTAGACACTCGACCCGCTCTTCCTTCCGTCTCTCGGCTCTCTCGCACATCCGAGGCCCGCTGACAGCGCCCGACTCGGACATCTCAAGAAACACCGCCATCGGCGCACCATCGTTCCACACGCCCGACATGCGTCTCTCGGAGCTCGCGACAAGCACCAACTCTAATTCGGATACACCTGCGTTGAGCGAGGTCACGAGCAGCGAGGACACCCCATTCAATGATGCGCGTGCGCTGCCCAAGTATGGTGTCGATACGCCGTTCTCGCCGACGGAATTGGAGCCGCGAGTGGCGTCGACGCCGTTGGACGGGTCTGTTGCCTGTAAGCATCTGGATGGGAATGCGTGCTCACACGACACGCGGTTCTTGGAGCACCTGGATTGTTCCATGTCGACGACGATGTCGACCTCTACTTGCGTGTCTGCGTCCGAATCGAGCGCTCATGCACAAGACGGCGAGCATGTACACGAACACGAAGACAGCCATGCACATACGGACACGAGCAGGAGCACCATCCCCCTCGGCGAATCCAACGACTCTCTTTTCACCACTTCGGCCTCAGCCTCTGCGTCCTCCTCAATCACCGCGAACGAAACGCCTGCACCAACGACACCTCCAACCCCCAGTCCCAGCCCCGTTCCCAGTCCCAGCCTTGGTTCGACCCCACCCACTGGCGCCGGCACCAGAAAGGCGTCCATTGGACACAGCATGCTTCCCGTACTCGCGAAACATCTCAGACGGCTCTCGCTCTCGGGGACATCTCCAGATCGAGGACGACTCGTGGATAAGTTGCGCGGGTTGCGTTCGTTGTCAAGGTCCAGGTCTGGATCCGGCTCCGGATCGGGGTCGGGGTCGCCGCTTGGCAGCGTGTGGCGAGGATCCCCCGCCCGGTCCGAGTCGAGCAGGAGCGATAATCCCACCCCGAGCCCGAGTCCTGTCAAGGGGTCTGGGATCCCGGTGTTGCAGAGAAGGATGACGATTCGTGCGCGGAAGGTGTCGGTGAGGAAGCTTTAGTGGGGTGCATTGATTTTATCCCCTTTTTCCGTTTTCGTTTGACTTGCAGTGGATTCTCGAGACATTTTTGTTATACATATATGTGGCATTTCATTCCGCGAGTCTACTTTTCTCGATGTCTCATATCCCAGCACTCTAGTAAATGCACATAGCGCGACAATGAATGCGAAGAATTGCTCGTATCAAGTATGCGTATGGATTGTCTATGTGAGTAACAGTACAATTTCCTGATGGCAATACCTGTTCGTGCCATCAATATGATGTCGGGTCCGGTTAGAGAAGCCTGGAGTTGGAAAATGCGTGCAACAATGGTGGAATGAGTGACGTGGAAGACTATGAGACACGCTCGCAGAACGTCTGTTCTGTCTTTTTCAATGAGTGACCGTTTGCCTCACGAGCTGGGTCCGACTAGACTACGCAAAACATTCTATGTTGATCTCCTCAGACATCCCTGCTGATCACACCAATGTGCTTTCGCCAATTGCAATTGGATTCATCGGGTGGTTGAACACCCACAGCAGGAAACAGAATACAGACATCATTTAGCAGTACAACAATCAAGTGACATAACGGACGATCGACTCGAGCAACACGCTCGACGAGGATGCTACAAACGAATGACGGTGTGGTCAGTAAATCAATATCCCTCGAATGCGATGCAGGCTGTACCGATTCCGCTGCTCCAGTCGCCATCCTACTCGGCTTTCTCGATCTCGAAGTTGCCGGTTTTCTTGTTATGTGTGATGATCCATTCGTCTTCGAGACCATCTTCGGCGATGTAATTATCCCAAAGGGGAGGTGAGGTGATTTCGGCGTTGATGACCGTCCCCTTCTGGATGTTTGTGACGGAGTAGATTCGAAGTCGTCCTGTGAATTCCACCTTGAGAGTCGCGAGGGACCTTCATGGTCGATGAGATCAAAATTGGTTACATGGAGCAAAGAAGGTATGCTGGAAACTCACCCGACATCGCCAAAGTACAAGATAGGCTCCGGGATCACGAGGGAGGATGATTTCTCAGAGGCTGCGACCGTTGACGGTGTGAGTGCGATCAGTACCCAGATTTACAGACGAGTCGTTTGAGTAACGCACCAACGGAGATACCCTGTACCTTGGATGTCAAATTGTGCGCTTCGAAGATGTCCTTAGGAGCCACGATCTTTTCCGGGACCTGTGAACCAAAGCCAGAGGTTACGACATGTTGAGAGATCGGACGAGAGACTTACACTCCAGTTGTAGCCTGTGTCGTCGTCACCAGTCAGGTTGGTGCTCTCCTTGAACTGCATGGAATCCTAGATTAGCACATCGACACGAAATAAAAATACACGATTATTCAGTACATTGATACGGGTGATGGCTGCACCCGTCGTGACTTTTCCCTGCTGAATCTGGGAAGTCGTCAAGAGAAACCTGCAGGTGGAGTGCGTCAGCGACCGGTGTGATGCAAATAAGAATACATCTGCTCACTGTTGTTCGTAGGTTTCGGAGAATCGTTGTATGCCTGCAGGTCATCATCAGCGAAGAAAGCTATGGAGATGACGCGGTAGCGCTTGCCCTTTGCTTGCAAGTGGGCGACGCTAAATCACAGGTGAGCTACGAAATCGATTTCAATACCGAAACTAAATACTCACCGCCAGACGACAGGGAAATAGTCCTTGTACATCTCGTGGCCAGTGACTTTCGCGTCGTCGAACGTGAAGATCAAGTAGCCCTCCTTCCCGAGGTTTTCGCTAACGCGACCGTCAGCATCCAAGAGCCGGAAATCACAAAGAGACACACTAGTTGAAATTCAAGGTCTTTGTGAAAACCATGACTGAATGTGAGTATGAGATATGTTATGTGTTGCGTTCTGAGGATTGGTTCCACTCACCCAGAAAATGCCGCTCTTATATACCATCCCTTTTGGCTGTTCCAGGGTTCTCCAGAAACAGCCCGCTCGCTTTAGCAACAATTCTTTGAATCTGAATAGTCGCAAGTGGTTCCAAGCGAGCTGTCACATACCATCTTGGAACGTTTTCCCTCACGATGCTCAATCCAGGATCGGGTTGAGGTTTACACGGAAATTGGCTAACGCAACCGGCGGTCACCGGGCACTCTCAGCCCTGGAGCCGTAAGTGGTTCCATTCCTCCTATCACGAAAGTACTGCATCGGTTCCAAGCAAGCTGTCACGTACCATCTTGGAATGTGTTTCGGGCCGAGGCTCACGGTGTACGTGCATACTGGCAAGGTTCCTGCTGAATTCAATGGTGCCACAGCTCGCTCGAGGCTTCTATGAGCGTCTCGAACGACTACCTCTGATCATCAACCACGCTCAGGCTTGCTCTGTCTCTCGAGTCTCGGGACATTTGTAAGTTGTGAGAGACGGTATGGCGTCCTGGAGGCGGAGCGCGGTAGTCTTCTCCGGCAATTGATGTATTATCAATGGATGTGCGATCAGCGGAGTGTTCGAGAAGCAGCACATACCTGCGACCTCAATCGTGAGACTGAATAATACTGATTTGTGGTCAGGAAGGGCGTAAGTATGGGTCCGGAAGCGAACACAGAGGAATGCCGGTGAAACGTTTGATAGAGGAGTAATACCTCCATTCAATGCATGCCTTATCTTGATCCCCGACTCCCACGATGCCAGTGGTGGAAACGTCAAGGCACCCGTTTACTCCGTGAGAATGAGATGGAGTCGCATCCACTGACATGGTCTGGAGAGCGATACAAAATGAGCTTTGTTGTCGTGGGGCACGCTCCCAGGGCACGCTCCCAGGGCGCGCTCGTCGTCGCCGTCGAGCTCAGGCAATATTTGGGCGGCGGCGGCGTGTCGGCCAATCGACGAGACAGGTCATACAGTAGCAGATTGCACAGCCATTCGGAATATTTCACTACCGTGATTGGCGTGTGTCATTGTCATCAACTGCTCCAGTAGTGGTAGCAAGAAGCCTGACCTGATACCATAATCACCTTGAGCCATGCCAGGTTTCACTAAAACCTTGAATTTTAACTTGTGTGTGTCTTTGTGATCCCCGACTCCTGAAAGCTGACGTTCACCTCAGTGCAAACCTTGGGAAGGAAGGCTACTTGGTTTTCACATTCGACGATGAGAGAATCGCAAACCACCAGATGTACACTGACTATTTCCCGGTTATCTGGCGGTTTGTATTTGGCGTTGGAATTTAGAGCGCGTTTGCAGCTTATCTGCGATTTAGGGTCGCCCACTTGACAGCAACCGGCAAGCGGTACTGTGTCATTTCTCTAGAATCTCCACTGATGATAGCTGCAGGCATACAAAGATTTTCTGAAACATTTCATCAAAAGTAGGTTAATAACTTTTGTTTACATCAAGCCTAGTCGTCAACCCCGTTGGACCTGCAGATTTCTTTTTATAACCTGCCCTGCTCAGAAGGGCATACATACGGTGAATTCAGCTATTACCCCAATCAAGGTGCTGAGTTATCATGGCTCTTTTGTTTCACACATATGACGAATTCGAGGTTGTAAACAGTTGAAGGAGAGCACCAACCTGAAAGGTGACGACAAGAATGGCTACAACTGGAGTGTAGGTTTCGCAGGCGAACATCTTCTGATCTTCTAATATATCGTGACTTATCACTTTGGTTCACAGGTCCCGGAGAAGCTCTCAGCTGATAAGAACATCCTTCAAGCGCACAATCTGACAGCCGAGGTACAAGCTATCTCGTTCTGTACGTGACTCGAATAAATCTCGTCCCTAACCGTATACAAACGTACGACCGTCGCAGGCACTGAAAGTCCGTCCTCCCACGTGGTGCCTGCGCCTCTTTTGTACATTCCAGATGTCGGGTGAGTTTCCAGAATTACTTTGTCATTCCATTTCAACGATCTCATTGACTGTCAAGATCCCTCAACACTCTCAATGTGGAATTCACAGGACGGCTTCGAATCTACCATGTTCCACACATTCAGAAGCGGATGCTTTTCGCAGGCGATATCCTCTATCCGGACTATGTGGAAAAAATCCAAATCACTTCTCCACCCATCTGGGACCATACCCTCGATGAGGTAGGTCTCGAAGAGGAATGGATCATCACACTTGACAAGAAAACCGGCAACTTCGAGATCAAGCCAGGCGAGTAGGAGGGCAAACGGAGCAGCGGCATCGGTACAATCTACTCGCATTCAAGGGATATTGATCTACTGATCACAACGCTTTTAGTTTGTAGTCCTCCTCGAATGTGTTGCTAGAGTTGATGATCTGTTATGTCACCTGATTATTGTATGCCATATGACATTTGTATTCCATTTCCTTCTGTGGGTGATCGATTCATCAGCCACCCGATCTCCGTGTTATCGATCCGGTTGCAATTGGCCAAAGCACACACGATGTAACAAGTGGGATGTCTTAATCAACTTTTCAGAGATCAATATGAAAGGCTTTCCGTCCTTCAGAGCACCTTGAAGAAAGTGTACGAGGCCTTCTAGGGATGCGACTCCATCTCATTCTCACGGAGTAAACGGGTGCCTTGACGTTTCCACCACTGGCATCGTGGGAGTCGGGGATCAAGATAAGGCATGCATTGAATGGAGGTATTACTCCTCAATCAAACGTTTCACCGGCATTCCTCTGTGTTCGCTTCCGGACCCATACTTACGCCCTTCCTGACCACAAATCAGTATTATTCAGTCTCACGATTGAGGTCGCAGGTATGTGCTACTTCTCGAACACTCCGC
>JBBPNP010000566.1:0-11832 GCA_038090955.1 Xerocomellus intermedius
GGGACGCGACTCGGCGAGCGCTGCAATGGCCAGGTGGTAGTCCGACTGTATCATGGGCGTCAGTCGTTTTGTGGTTGATTATGTAATACCCACATTCCCACACAGCGACCACCATGAAGGACATCGAGCTCACCGACCTCCACGACGGCCAGGACGACGACGGCGATGACGTGGACACCGCACTATTGGGCCCACAGCGACTACCCGTTTCTAGGTGGAGCCAAGTGAGCAGCATCGTCCTCGAGGTACGCCTCCGTTCATAACGCATTCCAAGAGTAAACCACACATCGTAGAGCGCACCCACCCTGCTACTCACCACCGTCAGTCTTTTATTCACCGGAGAACTCTTGGACCACGTGTCGGTGAGTCCACCTATGCATCACGGGAAACGCACCAACACTCGCACAGCGTTGGAAAGCCATGCGGACAATTGGCGAACTCATCGTGATAGTCCCTGTGATCATGAACCTTAAAGGCAATCTCGAAATGAATCTTTCTGCGCGGCTCGGTACCGCTGCCAACATGGGCGAACTCGACGATCCCAACCGTCGTCGCAAAATCATCCTTGGAAATTTGGCTCTCCTCCAAGTACAAGCAACCGTGGTCGCTTGCGTAGCTGCATCCGTCGCCGTCCTTTTATCATTTTTTGTCCCAGATCCTCCCTCTACATCCCCAGAGGATGCAGGGCTCAATAATACGATGATTTTCGCCGTGAGAGCAACACATCCTTTGCCTATCAACACAGGACTGCCCAAGTCTGGACTCGTTGAGTAGGCGACAAATACTTTGCACCATCCCTCGGCCTCATTATTCGGTCAGATTTATCATGGTCGCCGCATCTTCCATGCTCTCCACCTGCGTAGCAAGCGTTGTTCTTGGGTCGTTCATGTGTTTTCTCGTCGTACTATGTCGTCATTATGGTCGTGACCCAGGTTCGTATCACCATTACGGTCCCTCCTCTCAATCTGACCGCACGTTCTCAGACAACATAGCTCCCCCAGTCGCGTCCTTTCTTGGAGACTTGGTGACGTTGTCTCTCCTAGGGGCCATCAGCTCTGTTTTGATCAACTGGGTTAACACGGCGTTGCCCCTTATTATTGCGATACTCGTCATATGTTCCGCAGTAGCATGTGCTGTTGTCGTGCGAGGGAACAGCTTTGTTAGAGATCTGATATCGCAGGGCTGGACACCACTCTTCGGTGCCATGGTCATCAGTAGTGGGACCGGTATCGTGCTCGATACATTTGCCTCCAGGTATCCAGGATTTCCTCTGCTCGCTGTCGTGATCAGCGGTCGGTCTTTTCTGATGCTAGTCCTCACACGCCACTGAATCCTCTCAGGTTTGCCAGGAAGTGTGGGGTCTATATTTATCTCGCGTCTCTCTACTTCTCTACACGCTACTGCATCGCATCTCTCCCATTCTAAAGACATTCAACCATCATCACGGCTCGTCATGTGCACGCTCATCTTGGTGACGGTGCCGATAGAAATCATCTTTCTTGTAATACTTCATAGTTTCGGCTGGCTCAAACTACCTATCTTATTTGCCATCTTTTCCCTCGGTTTCTTCTGTTGTGCAGTAAGTGCGCTAGCCTTGGTGTCAACACGTTCTGATTAGTGTGGCAGGTCTGGATATCCCTCAACGTCGCACGATCGCTCACACATTATTTATGGTCAAAAGGGCTGGATCCTGACATGTACGCGTTACCCATTCACTCTGCGCTGATGGACTTGATAGGACAGTTGCTCCTCGTGTTGTGCTTCGTGCTAGTGTCTTTCATAGGCGTAACTTTATAGTTGTCTGCGTAGACTAATCAATGGCGAATTCCGCCAGTTGTGACGTTCGCCTTATCCCCAATAAGCCTAACGTACACGAGTGCATCCTATAGGTACAACATATGACACTCAAAGACATCATAGTCAAGATACATCGACGTCGAAATCCAGTGGTGTCATTGGCGATAATTAGGACATGCTTACGGTTCACTAACTAAATATTTTCTAGTTGACAGACTGGGTTTTATGGAAAGCCGGACCACCGTGCTCACGTGACCATCTGATGTTCACCATGTTAGGGTCCGCTGATCAGTAGGACCTCGCACACCTCAGATATTCTGCCATGTAGCACATGATGCACAAGAAATTATATTTAGGTTGCACCGTGACAAAGTAGAAGTCTAAACATCAGATACTATTGTCAAGGATACTTCCTGGGTGAGCTAACTTGAAGCCTGGCCAGCGGCAGAACTGATTGCAGACATGCTCAGTGGCAAAGAGCTTGACGCCAATCTCAAGGTTGCCCTCGCCGAACAAATCCTTTCCTGCACTGACACTCCTGAACATAACGATTATTAGACCGGTCTCTGAGTCTATGGGTGCGATGGGTATGATAAGCTTACGGATGGGTCAGAATTTGTGGGTCCGTCAAAAGAGTTCCACTGCCTTGATGAGAAGTGTAGTCAGTACTACTTTATACTATGTGACGTACATATCAATCTTGCTTACCTTGGTAATCGCTGATGTATGCCAATCCACCAGTCTTAATGTACTGGACATGTTGGGTAAAGGCAAGAAACTGTGCGATGTCATAACCAGGTTCATATGGTTCAGGCATAGGAGTTGGATCACCGTTGTGAATATACTTCACAAATGGCTCGTCGCAGGTAATAAGTTCCTCAGCCAGGTATGGGGTCTGGACATTGACAGCACTCGGGGCTTTCACGCTGCTTGACTTGATGGCAAGCAGAAGGCCAGCGTCCACGAAACGAAGTTGGGGAATGTTAAATGGAGGAGGGGTTGTTGCTTTCCCGACAGCGCGGTCAATAAAGTCATATGTGAGTTGAAAGAGAGATTTTGCCCAATAGAGTACATTCGCTTCACGATACAGCTTGTCGAGTTCATCGGCGATGGTGAACCGACTGAAGCGCAAGTTCTTGACATCAATAGCTGGGGGAGACTTGTTCTGAAGATCGAGCCGTTTCAGGATGTCTTGGGAAGCTCCGGATTCATTGGCAGGTGGTGTCTTGTTGCGAATGTAGAACCTTTTCACAGCGGTGTCTTGGCAAACCTTAGATCCAATCCCGCTTGGGCGTAGTGTGCCCAGCATAAGCTGCGCACTCTGAGTGGTCTTGAATCCTCCCCAAGCGACAAGGCTGTCTCGTGATCCGTCCATGCGCAGCTGACCAGGGAACATAGTAGCTGCGCAGATGTTGAAGGCACGTTTCTCCGGGTCGTCGAGTATTTCCTCAATAAAGAAAGTTGGAATTGGATAGAATTCGACCAGTTCCCTTTTGACTTTCATAACTAAACCACAAACACATCCATTAGAGAGGTTGCCGACAAAAGGAGAGATGACTGCTTACCACTGTTAACATTAAGATTGGCATCCCCACCAGACCGCAATGCATCACGCAAGCGGTCACGATCTGGGGAGCATGATTGAATAGTGGCCATTGCGACAGCATCAGTGATGAGTCGTTTGGAGGGTGGTGATCAAGTGGTGGTGCTTGAGACACTGCTTGACTTTGCATGTCCTCGTTTGACAGTGATTGGGGAGGTTTCTTCTACATTGTTGCCACATATGGAGGAGGGGCAGTCACGTTGCGTGGCAGGAGGGTCAGAATCATGCAAGCTGCGGCTGCCGGTGGTAGTTGAAAGGAATAGGTGGTCCGAGGTGTAGGAATGGGTGTCATGACGACCATGAGGGATAGCGGGGGAGGTGGAAGAACTGGCCTGGTTCAAATCCGTGTCCACAAATGCCTCATACTCGCTCCATTGTCGTGCTGGGACAACTACATGTAGGGTGAACGACTGTGACTTGAACACCAGACCCTTTGACTTTCGTCCTGCAGCAGCTTGCACTAGACATCGCTTGTAGAAGAATCCCTCGTAGGGATTGTCATGTTTCGAAAGGTCAACCCAATCTTCATCACGAACCACGAACTCCTCGGGGCACCATCGGAATCTTGGATTAAATGCCTTGATCCGAGGGACAACAAGGTCCAGCGCAACGATAACTGAGTCTAGGGCTGTGATATTTGCATCAACACCCCGTTTGCCTTCACAGATATTCTACAAAACCGTCAACACTGGTCCAGCCGAGTATAAACGTGCTTACACCAAACGGCATTCCAAATACACGATTTTTTTTTCGGGATCCACCACCACCCTCATGCAGAGCAGTGATATTGAGGGTAATAGTCTGGGGGACGGAAGCAAGGGGTGCTGGAGATGGAAGAGGTCCCAGGCCAGATGCAGGAGGAAGAAGACGGTGAGGAGGTGTGGCAGGAGGAGCAGGAATGTTGTACGCCTTGTTTGACCAGTATTGACGTGCTTGGCCATACATGGCATGCTGCGGCCCATAACCCTGAGACGAGCTACCCACTGCTGGCATGGACCGGATGTGCGAGCGCATAGATGGGTGCTGAATGACTGGTTCAGTGGACATGGGGGGCGGTGGCATTGGCATGACTGGAACGGGGTGGACAGTCGCTGAGAGCAAGTTGTGAGAGCGAGAATCATAAAAGAAACACACAACGTACACTTTCGCTGAGCCGCACTCACTGCACGATGTATGGCAGTCATATTGGACATGTTGACCGATGTCCTGGCGGGCCCGGCCTGCTGAGCATGGCCCGGGGCACCAGTACCATTGGCTGATCCTAGAGAAAGTTCCAGTGAGTGCTCACATCACGGGCAAATAATGAAATGAATTACTTGTAAATGTTGAAGATGATTGTAAGACACGCTGAAAACAGCCGGCGCAGACAAAGCGACCCGGACGGGTACTGTCAACGGATGCCACATAGATGGATGGTTTCCCCTTCTTGATGATTCCGCCAAAGGTACAGCTGGCATGCCCACAAGGCCGATCTTCCTGAGCAATGACGTCCTCGGTAAATTGAGTGACAAACTCAATGTTCGACATGTAGGCTGAACAGAATGGAAGACAGGTCAATGTTAGAGTGGATTTTCGAGAGATGAGACCTTTTATATGCATACCTGCTGTCACATTGGGTTGAGGCTCGAAAGGCTCTGAGACAACAAAACTTAGTTAGACAGCACTCTCTAGGTTTGGCGCAAAAGACATACCAATCCAAACCAGCCTGAATGACCGCAGTACATTTCAAGAAGGATAAAGTCCCAAGGTAAGTGACGAAGTGAACCAGGAATGGGTTCAAAGGTGGAAATAAGGTGGTACTAGGAAGCATTGGATGCTCTTCAGAAGGCGGTGATGCAGGAGTAGAGGACCTCCAGCAGATCCTAGCACGAAGCATGAACAGCGGGCATGAAAGGAAAGACGGCATGAGCTCACCTGAACTCGCCATTAATATGGCAGGCTCCATGCACATTTAATGTTTGACAGCAGGCATCGGATGCTCTTCAGAAGGCTGTGATGTGGGAGTAGAGTACTGTCAGCAGATCCTAGCAAGAAGCGAGTGAGCTCACCTGAACTCGCCGCATTAATATGGCAGGCTCCGCATGCAGTTAATGTTTCACGGCAGGCATCGAATGGCTTGAAGCATGGTGAATGATTCTGAGGGTGCACATGCTGTGTCGGAATCCTATGTGAATCTGAGAAACATCAGACCACTGATGACTGGGAACATTGACCAGCAACTCACCCGAACATACTAGGCAAGGTGATCGGAGAGAATTTGGAGGAACAGGTGGAATGTCAGACCACCTAACATTCGAGGATAAACAATCTCTGCTTGTGAGCATGGGAGATCACAAAGGGAGGGCGACTGCACCTGGTTGAAGGGAGAGAAGTGGTCGGGGAGAGAGCGACCGTAAGTCAGAAGCAGTAACAGGAGGTGGGAAGGAAAGGTGAAACATGGGAGTAATTGTGGGACTGACTTACCGCTGCAACGTGGCCAGAGCCACTGGCATGCTTTCACTGCCCGGTGCAGCCCTCAGGCTACCTTTGGGGCTGTATATAACATCACGACACTCCCGGCAGCCAGCACTTGCGCCGTGTGTGATCTCTACTGTCTCCAGCCTACACCATCGAGCTCACGGGCTATGAACCAGTGGAAACCTACACATACGTCTATTCTCTTCATTCCTGAGTCCCGACACTGACTGGGATATTATTATCATGCAGCACCACTCGAGGAGCTTGAGCCACACATCCGGCGCCTTTGGAAGGCTCGTCTGACGGACAAGGAGATTGTGGCAGAGCTCCGGAAGTGCATAGATACAACACAATATGGAATTGGGTAAGTGCGCACTGCATTGCTCGTCTTTAGAGCTCATGGACTTACCTGCCACAGCCTGACGAAGTTTGCTGAGATCCGCAAGCAGTTGGGCCTAAAACGGACTCGCCAACAAGGGCATACCCCCGAGTCAATTCGTGCGGCTATGATGGAGCTGCGCACAATATATCCTAATGCAGGTGCCCGCGAAATGGTTAGCCTTTTGTTCCATGAACAGAACCTATGTGTAGCAAGGTAAGAACACTATCATGGGTTGGGTGGATGCTAAGTACTGTATTACAGAAGTGTCGTGCGCCGCTACTTTGCACTCTACGAGCCTGATCTCGTTCGGCAACGGAAGGCAGGTTGGCTGCAACGCCGACGTTTCTGGGCAGCTGGCGTCAATGATATATGGGCTGTAGACCAACACGACAAGTGGCAGAGCTTTGGCCTTAAGCTCCATACTGGAATTGAGCCGTTTTCGGGGCGGATCCTGTGGATGAAAATCTGGCACTCTAACCAAAATTCTCAGCTGATTCTCTCATACTACCTTGAGACTGTACACAAATTAGGCTGTGAGTAAATATTCTGGCTGACGATTAGTTCTACCACTGACATGCCATCACATAGTCATTCCACTAGTGACGCAAAGTGATCCCGGGACGGAGAATTTCGGCATTGCAAACGCTCACACGCTACTTCGCCAAACTCTCGATCCAGCGCTCTCGGGGTACATCCAGCACCGCTGGATGCGTCAGAAGAAAAATGTTATGCCAGAAATTGCATGGTCCCAACTACGTCGGCGTTTCACTCCAGGTTTCGAGTCTCTGCTCAACAAAGGAGTGGCGGCTGGCTGGTACGATATTGACAATACTCTGCAACAGTATGTTCTCGTATCTCACCGCTTTCTGATACTCACTCAATTTATAGAATGGTGTTCCGATGGCTATTTATTCTATGGTTACAGTGCGAACTCGACGCATATGTTGACCGTGTTAACAACACACGAAAACGCCGTGACCGTAACAAGGTACGTTAGGTATATGATATCATCCACTGTTTGTTGTTAACAACCCTGTAGGTACTACCGCATGGTATTCCTTTATTCGTTCATGCATCACCGGAAGACTATGGCGCCCTCGACTTCAAGGTAAGTACCGGATCTTCGAATATTGTGTCAATACTCATATGTGAGATAGGTTTTGGTATCCGCTGAGGTTGTTGACAACATTGCTCAGTTGCATATCACACCCGATCATCCCGTCTTTGAAATTGTTCCCCCTGCATTAAGTACGCTGATAGGTGCATGTTATGATACCCTAGGCCGCCCCGCTATGTCCCGCGATTCCGCGTGGGATGTGTACTGCAACCTTTTAGCGGTCGTCCAGCATCATGACGCGACACCACTTCTACTTGTCTCTGTTCCAAAGACTACTCCCACTGATGACTCGGATGAACTCGCACTCTTACCTGATCTACAGGACCTTCCTTTCCACGAGACGGAAACTGGGTACTATATGGGTGGTGTTGGTGGAGGTATGGGTCTTCGTACGTATTGATATTGACTCCTAGACTTTTGTTGACATGTGTACAGAGAACGAGCATATTCGCATGTTGAACAGTTTGATTGACGAGGACGAACCAGATGTTGGCGATGACGGTATTGACGCTCCCCCAATGGTCATCACGGCCTTCTCAGACGACGAGCCCGAGCCAGATGACAACATTGATATTGAGTGGTAGTGCTACGTTCTGTTCAGATTAGTGTTTCTCTGTCACGCACACTAGACTTCTTGGAGATGTCACACTTTGTACAATCTCGATTTTGCTGGTCACATGGTATGAACAGGGTGTGCGAGGTCCAACTGATCAGCGGACCCTAACATGGTGAAAATCAGATGGTCACGTGAGCACGGTGGTCCGGCTTTCCATAGGGTTTATTCTCAGACGGCCCAATTGAAACAACATTACGATAGAATTCCTGTTTGCGCTTACGCTCGACGATGAACGACGAGACTGGTCTCCAAAAATATATCAGCTTTTACTTTCGAGAAATAACTCTGGAAAAGACGAACACATGATAGCGTCCCCCGATTCGATGGCCGAATTGTCGATTTAGACGTATGCATGTTGCGATATCAAGCCCACCAAGAGGGACTGTGCGTGCTGGTAAAACGTTGCAAGCAGACGACTCCTTCCGCACTACAAAGCTACCACGAGTGTCACTCGAAGTCATAACCACAACGACTCACTTCCGACTGCCTATTCGCCACGCTCCATGGAACACGCCTCCCTCACCATCATCGAATTGCCAGTGGCACTGGGCTAAACCGCGATTCCCACGAGCGCAAGACAATCCAAATGAACGCAAAAAAGGAAAATTTCACCTTTCACCTTGCTTGGTCCTATCGACCTTTTTGATGCACCGTTGCCAGCGTTGGACGGGTCGTCGTATATGCTCACCGCGAAAGGTTCATCTGCTTCGTTCCGGACGCCCCCCCATAAGCTCGTACATGCCCGTACGCGGATCGAGTCTTTGCACGGTCGTCAGATGGGGTTCCCACTCGTGCGTCCGGATATCGTAGTAGACGACGTCGGTCGCGTTGGCCGCGGTCGTATTGAGCAAACAGGCGTGACGCCGTCGTGAATCTGAGTTTCTGGGACATGGCGGGGGTGCAACAGCGGCGTCTGGTATCCTGCCTACTTGTACTTCCTTGAGGGAAGTGGGGAGGGACGGAGTGAAAAGTGAAGCATACCTCTGCTTTGATGGCACAATGCGCGTTCAACTTATATCATACATGCCTTGCGATATGAAAGTGACACGACGCTAGACGGGACCCACACCCGTTATGTCAGCCAAGTCCACCCAGTCCTTCCTACTCCATAGGCCGTTTGCATGACACCGAATAGCAGGTCCCATGGAAATAACCCTTGCGAGCGAACTGCCAGTGTACGGCGCGAACGCCTTATTCGCTTGGCGTCGATCACGATGTTACATTCGGCATATTCCCTTTTTCGGACATTGCGGCGTAGGGCTACACACGCTGCCGCCGCGCACCTTTTGCCTTTCCTCCAGCCTCGTATACTCTCGACTGGATGTAAGCCAAGGCTCCATCTCTTTTGCTGGAATTGGGTAGGATTTACTCCTCCCACTTTCTGGACTTACAGTCTTGTCTACTCTCGACTGCAAGACTTCTTCTTCCCACTTTAGTTGTACCCTTTCACACGAACAACCGCATTGAGTTCGGTGAGCAACTATGGATTCGAAAGGTACTTGTGTCTTTTTGTCGTAACGCACAACAGTGAAATGACGTACCTACCGGTTAGACGGCTGCATTTACGGGCGCAGTCTCTCGTCGCTAAGTTTAAGCAAGGAAGGTGGACCAGTTACATCGATGAGGCGATCGTCCTTGATCGTCAAGCACTGGATCGTTGCCCACCCGGCCATCCCGAGCGAGCTGTCTCTTTGACATGCCTTGCAATTCATCTCGGTTATCGTTATGACCAGCTTGGAGCGACGGGGGACCTTGAGGAAGCCATTGTGCTCGACCGAGAAGCACTCAACCTTTGCCCACAAAGACACCCTATTCGGCCAATATCTTTGATCAACCTTGCAGGTCGTCTCTGCACTCGGTACAAGCAGTTCGGGGCAATGCAGGACATCAATAAGGCCATTGTCCTCAACCGAGAAGCACTTGACCTTTGCCCACAAGGACACCGTGATCGCTCAATATCTTTGAATGACCTTGCAGCTTGTCTCTCTACTCGGTATAACCAGCTCGGGGCAATGCAGGACATCGATGAGGCCATTGTCCTCAACCGAGAAGCACTTGACCTTTGCCCACAAGGGCACCCTCTTCGATCTGGCTCTTTGAACGACCTTGCCATTCATTTCTTCACGCGGTACGATCAGCTTGGGGCAATGCAGGACCTCGATGAGGCCCTTGTCCTCGACCGAGAAGCACTTGACCTTTGCCCACAAGGACACCGTGATCACTCAATATCTTTGAATGACCTTGCAGCTTGTCTCTCTACTCGGTATAACCAGCTCGGGGCAATGCAGGACCTCGATGAGGCCATTGTCCTCGACCAAGAAGCACTTGACATTCGCCCACAAGGACACCCTGATCGCTCAATGTCTTTGAACAACCTTGCCATTTATCTCACCATGCGGTACGAGCAGCTCGGGGCAATGCAGGACCTCGATGAGGCCATTGCGCTCGTTCGAGACGCACTTGATTTTTTCCCACAAGGACACCCTGATCGGTCAATGTCTTTGAACAACCATGCGGCTTGTCTCTCCACTCGGTATAACCAGCTCGGGGCAATGCAGGACCTCGATGAGGCCCTTGTCCTCGACCGAGAAGCACTTGACCTTCGCCCACAAGGACACCCTGATCGGTCAGAATCATTGCTCCAGCTTGCAAACTGCCTCCGTAATCGGTTCACACGGTCGACGCAGTTACAAGATAAGCAGGAACTGTTTAGCGTCTATGCTCAACTCGTACATGTATCCCCCATGGTGTCTTCCGGTGATCTTTCTGCCGCCAGATCATGGACCTGTGTGGCTGAAGATTTCCATCATCCCACGATGCTTCTCGCATATGAAACATCTCTGCGGTTACTTGTTCAACATCTCGCCACCCTCCCGTCATTGCCTCAACATCTTGTTATCCTCAAAAACCTCACGTCATCGCTCGCAGTAGACGCATTCTCAGCGTGTCTCCGTAAACGTGCTCCTGCACATGCAGTCGAGCTCCTCGAACAAGGCCGGGGGGGTTTTTGGAGTCAGCTTACTCGTCTCCGTTCCCCGTTGGATGATGTCATACTATCCAACTCGGCAGGCAAGGCGCTGGCAGATGATTTCACGCGGCTGGCCTTACTCATTCGCAGTGCCCTCAATTTGCCTGGTGCAGACCAGCACGAACGGCTCTGTCGTCTCAACCTCCAAATGCAGACAGTCGTGACCAATATTCGCAAGCTGCCTGGTCTATCCCATTTCCTTCTTCCCTCGCTCTTCCCCGACCTCCAACGCGCAGCCAGTGAGGGACCTGTCATCCTCCTCAATGCGAGCCAGTATAGCTGTGACGCGCTCATCGTCTTCGTCGATCGCGAACCTGTTCATATTCCGTTGCAAATCGCCCAGGAAGGTGTTCGAGACCTGTCAACCGAACTCCACACCTTGACCGTGCGCGCAACGAGGGCCGACGTGACTAACGAGCTTGCGTCCTTCTTACGCAAACTTTGGAATCAGATCGTTTCGCCCATCGTCGACTGCCTGCGTACAACCCATCCATCTCAATCGCGCATCTGGTGGTGTCCCACGGCCGAGTTCTCTGTACTGCCCTTGCACGCTGCTGGTCCGTTTAGAAAGGGTCAGCAGAATCTCCCTCATCTCTACATCTCGTCATACACCCCAACCCTGACCGCCCTCATTCGTGCCAGACGGCCTGATCCATCAAATTCTGCAACTGAACACAAACGTTTCGTTGCCATCGGTCAAGCCATGGCTGCTGGCGAGAGTGAACTCCTTTCAGTAGGTGTGGAATTGGACAACATTGGTCGGCGCATCGACGGCCTTGCCACATTCACGCGTATAGATGGAGAGCAAACTTGCACTTCTAGGGTCGTTGAC
>JBBPNP010000567.1:0-11803 GCA_038090955.1 Xerocomellus intermedius
GTGTGTTTGAAATTCGTTGATCAATAAGACATTCATCCAGTCTATGAAACATTTTCATAACGTGAATCGCACGAAATGTCCTGCGTGTACAGCAAGGACGTATTTCCAACCACGTTCTTGGTCGACGATACCCGCGAATTCGCCAGCGTCGTTGTACCATGGCGTCTCCGGCTTGCGCGTGAAGCCCTGGATACCACCGAATGTCGTATTCTGAGAAATGGAAGTATGAGCACCATGATTGCTCAAGGTTATTTCTTGAAATCTCACTTGGATGGCTACTGTAGGAACGCATTAGCCACGTCACGATGAACACGATAGGCGACCCACCTTGAGAGCTACGATGGGAGACAAGATCATCGTCGTTTCCAGAATATATAATTATTGACATGTTATGCGCTGTTGCATTCGTCGCAAGGTCGGTTAAGGATGCCATCGGTCTAGTCTCTCTTGAGTATACACAATCGATTATGCATCAGGGCACTTACATGATGCCTGCAAAAGAGTCGCTTGAATAACCTTTCGTCAGACTCGAAAGAAGGGCTGAAACATACTTTGGTCGTAAGTGAAATAATCTATGGACGGATTGATGAATACAGAATTGGGATACGCGGGAGCAGGCTTACTGTTGCCAAACGGATAGTCGATAGTGTCAACCCAATTTTTGCTTGTAGGAGCATGGATCGCAGCACGAGTCTGTGGATCTGGGAGCAAGAACATCGGTATGCATGGTATCGACTGGCTAGAGACAAACCGTTAAGGAAGAAAGAGGGATCTATAGTGACTTCCGGGTTCAAAGCATCAGGAATGTCGTAGGGATCGAACATGTCCCCTGAGCTCTGATTTATAGCTATAACACAAGTCTATAATCAGTAAACGATTAGAATATCACAATAAGAACATCGTACACTAAGGGAATGTGTAGTTGATGGCGTAGTCGGCCATCTCGTCCAACAAATCACAACCGTACCAAAGGTCGATAGTTCCGTTCGCGCGCCCGGCGAGGCTGCGCTTCCATGCTTCGCGTGCACGTATCCTCTCGCGTTTTGAAAGGATAGCATCTCGTTTGGTGAGCTTAGCGGCGAACAGATTCTGAGCTTCTAGCATCAACTCTCGCTTTGTGAACTTCGTTCTGTATTTCCCTGAAGATCCCAGAGAGATAAGGTCATTTCCAGGGATATGTGTCAGGGTTGGGAAGGGCTCGGGTTGGGGATATTGGAGGGTGAGGTCGTAACCACAGAGTCGTGTCCTAAAAACAAATCAACACTTCCACATCATTACATGTGTTTGCACGCACTGTTCGCGGAAGTACTCCAAGACGTCGGTATCGTACCCGATGATTTGCGGATAGGTTTCTAAAATGCTGACTACAGGTAAAAGCTCATAGGTCTCCCAAGACACTATCGTGCCATCGCCAATGGCGATTCCCGCAAGCTCGACAGGAGGGTTGTCCATTTCGAAGTAAGCTTTGGTGATATAAGGCTGAGGGGATGTTACGGGCACAAACTTTCTCAACGTGGGGTGGTACTCACGATGTACATTCCGGCGTAGCTCTCACCCGTGATATATAAGGGACGGGTTGCGAGTTCAGGAAATACTTTGACGAAGTTCTCCAAGAAGCCCATCTGGGTGATGCATGAGTACTGGACCACGAGAAACCGGCCAAATCTCACAAAATCAGTCGCCATTTGGTCCTCGTCGTATACTTGACGGAAAGTCAACATTAATTCAGGCCATGGTATGTCTACGGTACTCACCATAACCATTTGAGTCGGCAGTGCTATATCCAACCCCACTGAGATATATCCGTTAGAACCGCCAATGCGAAGATGATTAGCGACGTACACTGGCTGGTCAATCCACACGTAATCAGTCACATTGGTCCAGGCATATTGGTTCTCGAACAGTGAACCATTGCTCGAGAAATGAATAGGGCCATTCTGTGCCAGATGTAAATTCGGTAACATGAATTGATATGAAAACAGACCTCAGCGAGGAGCCCGAAAAGGCTAGAACTGCCAGGGCTGTCGAAGCGCGATGGATTAAGCCAAAGAAGGGTGCAAGTGCACAAACTCACCCTCCATTGAGCCAGATACCCCACGGTTCGTCGCTGTTAGCGGTGAATGAGCCATCCGATGACTCGAATGCCCAAAAGAAGAGAGTATCATTCGGATGACCCTCTCTCTGGACAGGTATAGTAAGTTCAGCAGGAGGTATTGCAAATGCATATTTGCACGCACAGGCTTGCCACTCCGGACCATAATCACAGGTGGGCATGCCAGGGTAAACCTGCGGCCAGCTGCTAGGAGGTGTACCATACTGAGCATTTACTAGCAAGGTGAGGGCAAACGCTGGGAACAAAAGTGCCGCACATGACTTCGAGTCCATGGCCAGGAGAGCGAACGCCAATAGTAAGTTACGAAAGTGGGAGAGTTATCAGGTGGGTGTCAACTTACGTAGGGCCTTTAAGTATAGCTACAGGGGATGGAGTAGCACGCACGGAAACGAGGACGCACTGGCCCCAGTGTTTGAAGAGTCACTGGCAGATCCAGGCCACAAAACATAAAACATGGCGGTGGCATTCGCATGGCAATAGATGCTCGCGTATGATATTATTAGGATAATTTTAATCAATTAGGTGATGGGCGGTGAAACTAAGGGAAGGTGCGGCGGCAACAGATGGTGACAGACGTTATGACGCGATACTGTCGGTCAGGTCCAATCCATGCGTGCCCCCGTGCGACGGCTAATCCTGCATCCGCCACATGGCTATGTGCAGAGTCCATGGATTTGTCTGGCACGCCAGTGGCACTTCAAACACTGGTTTGAATAGCAAGGTCGCCGTTTCGGGCCCCACTCAGTCACTATCAATCCAGTGTAAGTATAAGTGACTGTAGCGACCAACAACTTACGACTCAGACGCTGTCTGTCTCGCCAGTCCGAACCGGTGAGTACTGAGAAGCGATCTCGTTACAAACACATATTACCACCCGCGCGACCCGAGAACCCACCTCACGTAGTACTTGGCACCTGATGTAGTCCACTTCGAGGCCAATGCTCTGTGCAGCTGCAGCAGCCGCTTCACGAGTTGTCCTCCCGCGCTAGACCGTCGGAGCACAAGCAGTGCGACCAGTGCAGAAATGGAAGTTTGATAACTTGTTGCCAAGGCGCGAGACTCTTTTCCCGCCGCCACCACTAAAAACTCTAATGAATTACTGACAGTACTTACGCCCTCCAAAACCCGCGCCAGACTCAACCCTCGGAGTCGAATTCCACCAAAATGAACGTCGCGAGTCCTAGTCCGACCCCAGTCCAATGGATGCGCGCGTTCGCCTACACTCCAGATTCTGCTCAAGTTCGAAGCGGCTGCCAACACTCCGAGGACCGTCTGCCTCTGAACGACGAGGACGCATTGCCCACACGATTTCATTCACGCGGGGCTGTCAGTGGTGTTCCGAATCCGGGTCGTGAACCAGTGCGAGGAGACGGCTCGGAGGCGTACGTTTCAGATCCTTGTTTGACGTTGCCGGCGAAGCGCAAGCGGCAGGGCGGAGGTAGGGAAGGTCCATCTCTATCGTTGGCCAGCATTACAGACGGTCTCTCAGGCTCCGCGACACAGCCTGAGGGGTCGTCTAGCCGGAAGACACGATCACGAATGCGGTACACGTCCACGAACGGAGGAAGCGGACACGGACGAGGTATCGGTCCCTCCCACGCGCCTGCGCCCTCGACTCCGAGTCGTCCCCGGTCTCGCCGTGTGGTACTGGATGCGGTGGAGATCGTGAGCAAGAAGAGGTTACGGGACCGAATGGCCGATTCGAGGGCAGTGGGTGCGAGGTGTCCCACCGAAAGTGCTCGCAGGACGGCATCCTCACACAACCCTTCTCCACCCGCCAGCCGCGCACCCAGAGACGTTGCAATGCACGACAGTCGCTCTAGCGCTCACATTCCGCATCCTAACACCGCGGAGCGCGAAGAACGTGCCACGTTACCGTTGAAGACATCCAAGTATTTCGCGCGCGCGTCCGCGCCTCCGACGCGTTCTGTACCGGAGAATTTCCCGGTTCTGACACTACCTAGTTCTCCGATGCTTACTATCCCAGTATGCATCGAATCTTCAGATTTTGAGTACCCTCCACTGGATGCTTTGTTTGACGAACCAGTGGAAGATATTATCAACGAATCACGAGATATCCCGACATGGTACAACAACCCCAGGCTATTTGACGACCTCGTGATCATGTTGAGACGACTGAAGCCGATACTCGTGCAAGGTGGGTGGTTTCGTCCACATTACTGCTTCAGCCCTGAATGAGTGAAATTCCTCGCCAAACAGAGAGTGTACGAGACGACCCATGGAAAGTGCTCATCGCTGTCCGACTGCTCAACGTGACGACCGGGAAAGCAGCCATCCCTGTCTTTTGCAAGATTATATCTCGCTGGCCGACGCCCCAGGATCTCGTACACGGTGGGTTATGTCATCGCGTATGTTTGATTTACCAGACTGATGTCAAGGTACCAGCCCCGCAAGACGAGCTCGTCGAACTGCTGAGACCGCTCGGGCTTTACAACAAACGAGCGCGTTGGGTCAAAGACGTGTCCGAGCGCTTCCTCGAGGATCGAGAAGATCCGAGTTGCTCTTTGGCTTCTGTCCTGTCCGATGGACGCATCGTGCCTGCTGCACTTCGTTACCCAGGAGTAGGCCCTTACGCGCTCGACTCGCTCCGCATCTTTTGTGCGAGTGACAAGGATGTGTGGAAAGACGTCATGCCGCGAGACAAGGAACTGGCGCGATACCTGGTACGCATTGTTTCCGACATCGCCCGTGCCCACTGATATGGATATGGAACGTGGGACGCCGGCAGCGTTGGCGATGGGCCGTCGAAGAAGGGAAAGTGTGGTACCCCGGAGGGACGGGGGTGATCGGTGACGTGGACGTGCCGTACTTGATCACGTTGGTGGACGAACTTGCGGCGCATTACGATGGCGCTATCGGTGGGGAGGGGTATATGTATCATTTTTGCAACGATCTGTGTGATGTGGGTGGTTAGATGAGGAAGAAAGCATACGGTAGTCATGGGGGTGAGTCTGATGAAAGAGGGTGACAAGACACTGAATGGTTTCTAGGACGTTGACTGACTTTATCTACTGCTTGATCTTTCGGAGCAACTATATCGCTCCCTGAGACTCTCATAGCTGAATGACACTCGTCTGTCCAGTGGGATCATATCACGAGATGCATTTACTCGGTTTCCCTTTCAGGTCAATTTCAGGTGTCAAATAACGTTCGGCCGGGCGCGGGAGTACTAACTCCATATGGATCTCCTTGCCACAGCCACCGCGATTACTTACCTCGTTTTCCACTGCACGAGATACCAGAAATGACACTTTAAAGCCTCTTGTTCGCTCCCCCTCTGTTTTGTTTTCCCCCCATCGCCATGCCGAAACAGATCGTCAACAACATCCCGGGTGCCATCCCACCTCTCCCCGTCTTCTGTTCGTCTCCTGATCTGTCGTGTGCGTCCGTCTGACCCACCTCTACCACAGCCCAGGTAGTCATCTCAAACAGAACTGTATACGTCTCTGGGAGCGTCGGATCTGATGAGGAAGGCCTCATCGTCGGCGGCATACAACAGCAGACCGTACGTCCACCCTCCTCGTGCACGCGATCGTCCCGATCCCACTCCATCTCTAGAAGGCTGCCCTTGATAACATGAAGGCACTCCTCGAAGGCGCTGGCTCTGGTCTGGAGCACGTCGTCAAAGTGACTGTCTACCTGACATACTTGGAGCGCGACTTTGCCGTTTTCAATGACATTTATGCATCGGTATGGCCCTTTTCGTGTTTGATTCTGATCAGACAGTTGTGAATTGGTGTCGTGTGCTCTAGTACTTTCCCCCGGATGCGTTTCCTGCGAGGTCGTGCGTCGGTGTTTTGGCCCTGCCCAAGGGTGCGTTTGTCGAGGTCGAGTGCATAGCAGAACTTGCGTAGATCTGTATTTCGGGTCTTGCACGGAACCGGGTTGATACGCAGGAAAACGTGAATACATAGAGTACGATTATCGGCGGGGGATAATAAGTAACATGATCAAACGAGAGCATTGTTGAAACATCCAGATGACAAAGGCGACCCCGCACCACACCGACCAAAACTGCGTCTCGGACGCACACCACGATAACCAGCGGGTCACGAAAAAGAGGCAGACGACAAGCGATCGCCGCCCGGGCTGTACGATCGATTCGACACCACTGTGGGTGGACGGCTGGCCGCGGCACTCCGCCACGCGGGCTGCTTTGCCCGCAGACCATGGAGGACGTCCCACAGCGACCGTCGTATCTCTGGCAAATACCGATCCAGCGCGTCGAGCGAGGGGATCTCTCCCAGACACTCTTCCAGGGCAGACCGGAGCTGCGTTGGGATCGGGTGTAGATCGCTGGATCGCGTCACGTCAACAGACGACAGACACACGAGGGGAGTAGTACCTCGTTGGGATGTCGTACCCCTTGAAGGCAAGTACGACGGCGTTGAACTCGACGCCGAATTGGACGTAGCAGTTGCTGACGTCCTCGGGGGACGCTTGTGCGCGGCTCCAGCGGTGGAGGGCTGCTTCGAGGGCTTTCATGTCGCGAATGAGGTTGTGTACGATGGTCGGGACGTCGGGGTGGAACTAGGAGGTGTCAAGGGGTGAGGGTGCGGGGTTGGATAGGGGAGCTCACGGGAGGGGAGACTGAGCCCGGACCAGCAGGGGCCATCGCGATGTAATGGGGATGGGGATGGGGATGTGTAGTACGCTATATTATATATGACGAGCTGTACGATACGAGGACGCGGAACAGCCCCTGTTGCAGTAGGTGGCACTGTCACTGATGGGTAGATCACCACATGGTCGTAAATAGATACAGGATACTACCAGATCACGACACGGGTGAAAACCGCGTGAACACGGTCGCATCCTCGCCGCTGCCAGCGAGGCGAAATGCTACGGCTACGGGCGGCTTTTGTCCCCTGCGTCGCGGATCCGCTACAACGAGCCCACCGATCGCACTGCTGACCTCGTTCTTGAAGACGGGCTGCGGACACGGATCAGCCACGATCCATCGGCGGGTCGGCGACCTACGTCTGATTTGTATGCCGAGAGCAGCGGCTGCACAGCCCGGTACGGCCACTTGAACTCGTCCATCATCCTTTCCTGCTCTGTGGTCGAACTGGCGAGGAACCGTGCCACGCGGAGCTGGACATCCCGCTCCGTGATCTGGTGGTACTGCAGCATCGTCTGCGGGAACCACTGGTCGCGTCGCTGCTGTGCTGACTTGTCCCGTGCTTTGAGCGCGTTCCGCTTCGCGATGAGCTGGGTGAGGGTCTTGAGGTGGGTGTATCGGAGGGTGGAGAAGGCGTCGTCCATGTCGCGCTTGAACCGGTCCATCTTGAGCACCGCGCTGTCGAGGTCCTGGTCAAGCGAGCGTGAGCCACACGCACGGGGGATTTGAGGTTACGCACCTGAAGGGCATTCCTGAACGCGACTCGGTCGGGGTATGCCTCGTCGATGTCCATGTACGCCGAGACGTCGTGGGAGCAGCGATGGTCGATGAGCTCCTGGTGGTACTCCGACAGTTGGAAGCGACACAGGTTCTCGAGGTCGACTGCATGCTGTTTTCTGAGTTGTGTGATTTTCTCGGCGAGGCTGTCGACGGTGTCGTCGGCTGGCTTGGACTCGCCGAGCTTTCGGAGGGTCTCGGGTCTGGGTGGGGTGTCAGGACGGCGAGCGCTGGTGGGGCTGGACGTACGGTGGGACGTAGACGCCCTTGCTGGCGAGGATGTAGTGGGCGAGACGGACGTTTCTGAGGGTGATGTCGTCTGGACGGTCCTTGTCGACGGGTGGACCGCCAGCCTCACGAAAGCCGTTGAGAGACATATTGGGACGCTCGCGATGACCGCCACCGCAGCACACCCCCTCCTCGACAACGACAGCACAAAGTATGTCCCGTACACACCACGACAGCGCCCAGCGACGGCACCCAACAAGCCCCCGCTCGCGAACCTCAGGACCGCCGTACAGACCATCGGCCTCGACGCTAATACCATCGGGTGGGCCATTCTCGAGAAGATCTCGTACGAGGGGGACACCTCTGACGAGTGGTCCGAGATATGGAACGCCCTCACGAAAGCAAGGGTGCGTCTCGTCGCAGCACTTGCCCGTGCCTGCTCATCGTCTGTAGGCGACGCTGCTGCTCCCCTCGGCGCCGAGTGTAGGTGACCCGATCACGCCAGAGTTCGTGCAGGACCACGTCGTCGTCTGCAGAGAGAACACCGCCGTGCTGACCCTCTCCGGGCTGCGCGGACAGCTCGTCGGGTTTGTCGTCGTCGCTCGTGGACAGCCCCCATCGCTGATCTCTCCGCAGTGACGCCCTCACATTCCGCTCCACCTTGCACCGCGCAACCAAGCCATCCCAGGCATTGCCCCCTCTGCCTCCTTGTCCCCCACAGTCGTCCTATCCCTCCTTCACCGTACTGCCGTCCAGCGCCACACTACCGCTCCCCGCGCGCGCGACGAAACCGCCCCTGCCCCCGCGTCCAGGCGTCCGCGGTGCACCGACATCCTCACCCCGCCTATCCATGCCATTTGCATCCCTCTTTGGCCAGAGACCCTCCACACCACCCCCACCGCTCCCTCCCACGACGACGACGACTCCCGACGTCGAGCCCACCATCGACATCGCCGCCCTGGTCATCGACACTGCCCTCTCCAGAACAGACATCGCCACCCGCATCATCAACGCCCTCAAAAGCGAGATCGCCGTCGCCCTCAACGACCACCCACCCTGGATCGTCGAACGCGTCCATACCTTTGCCCTCCCCTACTTTCCCTTTGTCAAAGTCCCCGCCGGCAAGAAAAAGCTGCAGGATATCGGTGGGAACCCGAATCGCGTCGTCTATGCCGTCAATAGCGCGCTTCACAAGCCCGAGGAATTGGCAGACAAGTTCCAGGTGTTTTACAGGGCCGTGGAAGGCGAGCTGAGGAATGGGCATCATGATCCGCGAACAGAGGAGGGAGATTCCAGTGCTTTGCAGGATCCGGCACCGGATGAAGCACAGATACGCGATGTCCTCGAAACGATTGAAGCTACCTTGTGTACCCTCCTCTACGACAGGTAAGCGTACGCGTCCGAGCTGTTCTGTTCTCACAGGATACACGCACAGGTTATTCCTTCCGTCGACTTCGGACGATGCGTCACACAACGAAGCCCTTTCCAGTCGGATCGCTGCGTTGAACTTGTTGGATCTCGGCCTCGAGCATCTCGATATTGATATTGGAGACGCGAACCACGCAGAGGTGGACACGGTCGTCCGTGCGTGCGGACAGAGTATGTCTCGTTTCACTTCCCGGGTTCCTGGTCTTCTCACCTCGTATCGTAGCCTTGGCTCAGTTGGATCTCTCTGCCCGGTCCCCCCGCGAAAAGGCGGCTGTTTTGGTTTCTGCCCACAAACTTGTCGTTGGTCAGCGTGCTTGCCATCATGTACGCGAATCAGTACTGAAATAGTGTAGATGGCCTCTCGAAAATCCCGCCCGTTCGTCTGAAAAGTCGAGACGACAAAGTCAAAGATCCAGGCCCTACCGAGGCTACCGAACATGATACCACGCCTGCTCCCGCCCCTCCACCGGGTTCAACCGAGAAACAAAGTCCATCGATACCTGCGATACACATTTCCACCCCTCCCGATCAACCATCCCAAGCATCTCCTGAAACCGTACCACCATCAACATGTTCACCCGTCTCCGGAGACGTCCTCCTACCCATACTCATTTTTTCTGTCGTCAAAGCGAACCCATCGAGACTCGTATCGCATCTACTCTTTACCCAACGTTTCCGCAACCAATCCTTTGCGGGCGAAGAGAGCTACTGTCTCATCAATCTCATGGCCGTCGCCGAATTTCTCGAAAACGTTGATCTCGGTGCGCTCGGGCTCGGAGACAGCGAAAAAGTCCTCAGGTACGCCTCTTTCCCCTGCTCGTTCCTCGTTCCTCATTGCTCGTGACGACGCTCGCTCACGTATACACTACTAGTACGGCAGACCTGACCCCCATTCCGATCACGAGACCCAACTTGCCCGAATCCCCGATCGCGACGGCGTTGCCAACCGAGGAGCATCTGGCGAGCCTACGCGGACGCGTCGGACAGGGGGTCGACGCTATCGCCGGGTCGGCCAACAAGGTCATCTTGGGCGTCGTCGACTCGTCTTTTGGCGTCCTCCGCGCGTTCTTACCTGGTCAGAGTCAGACAACGGGTTATGGTGGTGGGACTGGCGCTGTGCCCGGGTCGGCGCTGTTTGCGGTGCCTGGATCTGTGTCGGGGACGGCGGGGGTAGCAATTGGAACGGGCACAGGCGGTGAGACGGGCGTCCGACCCGGCCTCGGTCTCCTCCGCCGCGACACGGGGTTCTCAATCGCGGGTTTGACCGCGGCCTTGCCTGGCGGACCTGGCAAAGCCAAGAGCCAGAGTAGTCACCCCGAGGAGGAGGGCCAACGGGAGCTCGTCGCGGTGTCTTCGAGGCCGCCGTCGTTTCGGAGTGGGCACGAGGAGTCGGGGTCTGAGGAGACGGAGGGATCGTCTGAGGAAGACTCTGAGGAGAGTGAGGACGAGGAGGGGGATGGCGAGGAGGGGCAAGAGGATGGCAAGGACGAGGGCAAGGAGGGGGAGGGGGGGGAGCAGGAAGAAGAGGAGCAGGAAGTCCACGATACGAGGAGCATCAAGAGCTTTGAGAGCATGCTGAGCAGTGGGCGGACGACGCACAAGAAAGCGAGCGCTGCGCCATCGTCTGCGCCTGCGCCTGGGTCGTCGCGGAGACGGAAACGATTGACGGACTTGACGGATCGGCTGACGCACGGCATGGCGGGGATGTCGAGACGGGTGCATGCGGGCGGGGACCCGCAGAGGGCGTCGACGCTGAGTGGCCGGCTGCCACCTCCGAACCGACGTTTCGTGGAGTGCACGGAGCAGGACATTCGTGTGTCGGAAGTGGGCGAGCTTTTGCGCGAATACCAGCGACTGGTCGAGGCGGTGCGCAGCGCTGGCGGATTCCAGGAATAAGCCAGAGAGAGAGGATGGTCCATAATGTAGCTTAACCATTGTCAGGTCTTGTCTGGAAGACAACATGTAGATATGATATACGTGTACAGATAGATGCATGTGTACAGTATTCTCGTCCATGCCTAAACAAGATATCATGCGAGCCGCGTCTTCATATACTCGAGGCCTACCATCTGAACGGCGTAGACCGTCTCGTTGACGATACCATTCTCAGCGAACATATCCGAAAAGTGGAAGCCATCGCTGTCGTAGATGGGCTGCGTGGTCGTGTTAGCCTTCTTGAGACCGTCCGCCGAAACGCTAGCCTCGCGCCAAGGATCGCCTGTAGAGTTTATCGTGAATGGCAATCGAGAGCAGGACGCAGAGGGCAGGAGCACGTACGGAGAACAAGCACGCTAGGCATGCACCTCTCCGTACATGCCAGGTTGCAGAACCAGATTCACGATGGCGGGTTGACCCAAAGGGGGATCAACTTGGTAGTCCCCAACCTGGTTACAGACCATCCAGAACGATGAGCTGTTGGTATTGTTCATGGGGATGCAACTTGATAGTCTGCAAAGGTGTTGGATGATCGCACAAGAATGGGGCTCTGAATGTTGAGAATCCTGGTATTTCTTATTCAGATATTCTTATCCTGATACCAGATTCTAGAGCGGTCTATGACCTTATCTTTACGCTATTCATATTACTCACCTTATCAAGATAAGCTATCTCTTATC